>MDKH01196444.1:0-12000 GCA_005239495.1 Nicotiana undulata
TCATAGCTTGGTTTAACTGTTATTGATGTGTTAGAGTTGGTAGGCTTGAAATCAAAATGGTTGTGGTGAGAGTTTAGTCATTCAGTCTTTAAAAATAGCCTTAAAATGGGAAAAAAACAACTGAGAGTTGACTTATTGGTAAACAATATCGGAATGCGAATTTTATGGCTCGGATAGCTTCGTTAGGTGATTTGGGACTTAGGAGTGTGTTCGGAATAATTTTGTGATGTCCGGTGTAGAATTAGGCTTGAATTGGCGAAAGTTAGTTTTTGGCGATTTCCGGTCGGCAGTGGAAAATAGGCTATGGGGGTCGGAATGGAATTCCGACAGTTGGAACAGGTTCGTAATGTCATTTTGGATATGTGTGCAAAATTTCAGGTCAATCGGATGTGTTTTGGATAGTTCGGCATCGTTGGTGAAATTTAGAAATTTGAAAGTTCTAAGGCTTGAATCCGATGTAATTTTGGTGTTTTGATGTTAATTTTAGTGTTTTGAGAGTGCAACTAAGTTTGAATGATCATATGTGATGTGTTGGTATATTTGGTTGGGGTCCCGAGGGGCTCGGGATTAATTCCGGGTGATTAACGGACTCATTTGGACTTAAATAAATTGTTGGTTTTCTGGTTTTTTTTTTGTGCAGCAGGTTTTTCTTCTCTGCGATCGCATAGGGAGAGTCGCGATCGCGTAGCTCAATCGTGAGGGGCAGCATTTTTACTCTCTGCGATCGCATAGAGGCGTCCGCGATCGCAGAGGTTAAGCGGCGTAGGCAGTGCGATCGTGTGGCCTTGATTGCGATCGCGTAGGGTCATGGCAGGCGCGTGGGGGTGAGGTCGAATGGTCTTCGCGCGCGTGAGGAAGGATGCGATCGCGTGGCTTATGCTGCGATCACAGTGAAGAAATCACTGGGCAGTTATAAAATAAACCCTACGCGACTTAAACCCTTTTTACACCATTTTTGTACGGACAAATAGCTCTTGAGGCGATTTTTGAAGAGGAAAATCAGTGTTCTTCATAGAGGTAAGTATTTCGATCATTAAAACTTGTTTATGGGTAATTATAGAACATAATCTCAGTATTAAATTCATGAAAATCAGTAGAAAAAGGTGAGTTTAGGGCTTAAGATTATGGACCTTTAGGGGTCGATTTGAGGGGTCAAACGAACTCCGATTTTGGTGTTCTTTATATGTACGGACTCGTGAGAGGACGAAAAACATTTTGGTATAAAAATTTCTGAGTTTCGGGACGCGGGCCCGGGGGTCGGGTTTTGACCGAATTCGGATTTTCGAGCTAAATTCGATATTTTCAATTGGAATTTATTCCTTGAGCATAATTTGATGATAAAAATCTGAACTTGGTAGATTTGGAGCATCCGGAAGTTGATTCGGAAGGCAAACGCATTGTGAAGTAGTTTCAGGCTAGTTTGAGGTAAGTAATGTCTTTAAATCTTGTCCTGAGGGTATGAAACCCCGGACTATGCACCCTTTCACGGGTTTTGAAATGCAAAGGTTGAAACTTTGGAGATATATTCCTTACTTAGGCGGCTATTGAGTTGCGAAACGGCTTTTTAAAGCTTACTTCCAATAGTACTATATATACTTGATATGATTTGGGCTGTAAGCCATGTTTGGGGCCTAGTGCCGACTTGTTTACCCCTTGGGGGTTGATACTATTTATTGAAAAATGAAACACTGTTTTGGGTCGAGAACCAGTATATTTATGGCCTAAGGGCAAATTGAGAGTGTCTGACTGAGTGAGGCTTTCAGGCCTATACTGTGAGGAGGCTTTTAGGCCTTATATGAGGGAGGCTTTTAGGCCTATCTTGTGAGAAGGCTTTCAGGCCTTATATGAGGGAGGCTTTCAGGCCTATACTGTGAGGAGGCTTTCAGGCCTATACTGTGAGGAGGCTTTCAGCCTTATGTTGTTATAGCGCTTGGGCTGTAGGAGCCCCTCCGGAGTCTGTACACATCCCTAGTGAGCGCAAGTACCTATTGAGTGATGATTATTGCCCGCGGGGTTGTTACTGAGTGATTGTAAGAATGCTTGACAAAGAAATTGTTACGAGAAATGTTTATGGCCCGAGGGGCAGTTTTATGAAGATTATTGGAAACCGATTTTTGAACTCATGTATTTGATGAATACTATCTGGTGACTTGGTGTTTTACTGACTTTTGTGAATTGATGTATTTGTACTGTGTGTTTTATAATTCTCAGACTGTGATTTATTTTCATTACTACTGAGTTGGCGTACTCATAAAGACTCCATGTGCCTCTGTGCACAGATCCAAGTACCGATTTGGAGCAGTAGCTGTCTTTTTCGTTAGCAGCAGTTCACGGGATTTCGAGGTAGCTGTCCAACGTCTACAACTTCTCCATTTCCCTTCCTTATTTAGTTTTAGCATTTGATTCAGAGGCATATATTATAGTTTTAGCAGAGTTAGATTTACTTATTCTTAGATGCTCATGATCATTGACTCCAGTCTTGGGAGGTTTTGTTTAGACTATTATTGGGACGCTAAGACTAAATTACACTATCCTATGCTTGGTTGCATGCTTATTATTAAATTGTGAACTCTTATAATTGAACAAATGCGTAGTAAAGTGATGGTTGGCTAGCCTAGTTCCACGATAGGCGCCATCACGGCCTGTTAGAATTTAGGGTCGTGACACACTATTTCCTTTTTAGTCTATTCCAAAGAATGACGCATTTCTATATTTAGAAATGTCGCGACATATGTTTAATGCCACAAGTTCTAGCAGTACTTTTGGTATGTGACCAAACTCTTGCTATCTTTCTTAATTTCCACTGACCAAGTCAAACACTACCGAATGAAACGGAGGGAGTAATAGTTAGGAACTTTAGTTAGTTCATTCTCTAGAATATAATTTTCTTTTTCTCAAGTAAGAATTTCAGCAGAAACCAGATTAAAAGACAAATTTCATGTAGTTTGAATGAGTTGATGCATATCTTGTTTTCTTTCTTTCTCATTGTATTAAATATATATATGAGTGCTCCACAAAGAATATATTCATGTCATCAATTAGCTATGATTACAATGGTAATGACATAATTGCATATATAGTTTGATGGCAATATCCTCATCGAAACTGTAGATGGGCACTAGTGAAAGATAAAGAAGGAAGAAGATGACTAAATATATAGAGATCATCAGCAGCATAAAGATTCACAGCTCCGAGCTGCTAAAACTGATACATACGAGCAGTATAGAAATTTGACAAGGCTACACTCTTCTTCCATTATGGCTTCAATGATGGAGACAATTGAGATTTAAAGGCCTGACTTTCCTTTTGAAAAATGCAACTTTAGTGGTCAGACATTTGGAACACAACCTGGTAATTTTAGTTTACTGATTGGCAGTATCTGGTTTTTATACAGGTTTTACTATGATGCGGCCAATCAACTTTCCTTCCCTTGTTTTCAGACTAAAATGCGAAAAAGCTGTAGACGACTGTGAAAGGAAGCACAAGATTTTGACCAGAAGCGGGATATATTTCGGTTCAACCAAAGAGTAGGTGCGGAGAATATGATGAATTTATTCAAAGGTTGTCTCTGATCAGCTCCATGAATAGAGTTTAGTCTTTTGTAGGCATATATATAGTTTCTCTAAGACTAAATATTGCACAAGAGGGCTGTACACAAAAATGTATATATATATATTAGTAATACTTGTCAACTTATAGAATCTTTATCAGTAGCATTGCTCTTGTTCAGTATAACCACTAATGCAAATACATCATCAATTTGTATTTACGGATATGATCTTTCTTATTAACATGTTCAACCCTCAGATACTACTAGAATCTTCCATTGGGCGTGTCCATATTTTAGAAGGTCATGTACATACACTCGATATGATCCAGCTCTTTCCTAAATCTTGCACAAAGTGAAAGCTTAGTGCACCATAAGATTCTTTTAAAGTTTTTTGAGGGACGAAAAAACACTCATGCGTTATTCCATTATTCGTGGATGTAATGACTTTATGTTTTATTGTTTACTTGCGCGGATATCCACGTATATGAGCTTACAAAAAATAGTTGGTACCAAACTCGAATAGAGCAGAAGAATAATGTAGTTAACAACAACATAAACTAGCTAATTATGATGAAGCCAATATAATACAAACAATTCGTTTACCAATTAATTTGGGACGAATGATTAGCTAATTATGAAACATGATAAATTGGAAAGATACAGAAAAGATTAGCATTGCAATGACATGCAAAACGGAGAAATGTGGTAGGTCTCAATTCTAGGTTATAGAATTGGAACTTTCTGCCTCTCTCTTTGCTAAATGATCAGCTTCTGATTCAACTTCTGACAATCGAATTACAGAAAAATTCTTTATGATCTTATTTTATTTCTCTATTTTCGTGTGCTCTGCTTGCAATATCTTAAACCATTTTGGCAAAAAAGAAGAGTAAAAGAGAATGAAAGAGCAAACATCACTGAACACATTTCTATATTTCTCAAACCAAGTAGGAGAAAGGGGGGATCCACACAGGGGAGGCTGCATCACTGAAAAATTGCATTTTTGAATCAGAACAAGAAAAGGAACAGATATATATCTTGCCACCCAAATAATTGCTTGATACAACCAAAAAATAAAAAGGAGGATTTCCTTGGAAGTTCATATTTTCTTCATCCAAAATAAATATAAGAAGCAATACTAGGAATGGAATATTACCAGAATAGCTTACATTTCACCACTGCACAGTGCAGCGCGCCACGATGATGAGTCCTGCTCATATTAGCCTTAGTTCGTACTCGCCAGCCATTGTTATGTACCTCACCCATGGAAGAGCTTGATATCCGCTTTTTTCAATAATTTTGAGATAACGAACCTGCTCAAAACCAAAACTCTTACATTTATATAGTAGTTGGTATAATAAGTGCAATGGTATAACGAAACTCTATTAGTATATAATTTAAGAAGTACCTTCGACATACCAACAAAAATACTAATCTAGTCATATGCTGAATGGTCTTAAAAATCGATCATGATACAAAGGGTTTGGTTTCTTGAAACATTGTGCTAAGTTGAATATCTAGTTAACAGTTTAATATCTTTATCTACATGATGCCCTCACTGAATATAAAGATAATGTTTTGTGAATCTCTTGAGCAGCTTTAAGACGGCCTTAACATGGATATGCTTTGTCTAAGACCTGAACGCAGTTGGAACACAATATAAATCTTGTTATTCTAGTCTTTAAAATATATGGACGCTTTTCTGATTTGGCAGTTGAGGTCAAAGCAAATAAATCCTCTAGGTTGAATCATGAAACTCTAATTCAGGGGACAAGATCAAGGGGGGAAATGGAGCTTTAGCACCAGAATGTTACGATAAAATTACCTGAATTCCCGAGACAGTAAAATATGGTATCTCAAACTTAACACGGATTGGAGCTTTTCTCTCAGGAGGTGTATCTTCAGATATTACACTTGGAAGTCTAAACTCTGCCCTCAGCATATAATCCTGTTCATTAGTTAAGACTGATAAAGCAGTAGAAGATCTTCTCACAATCAATGGATAAAATAGAGATGCATCAGTTGCTCGATCCCTACCTTATTACCAGGGAATGACTTTATTTTCCATACCACAGCATCTCTCTCAGGAGCATATGTAGCATATCCCATTGATGTTCGTATATTGGGATTCATCGCATCAGATGGCACAGGCAACTCAATTTCCACATTCGTAGCAGTGCTGCCATATGAAGTAGCCAGTTCAGTTCAAAGATTTCCACAACAACAATTTGCAGTGATAAAAGAATGATGGTTTTTTATTTGCACAGATTTGTTCACCAACTTGATAGAACTTAGAACTTGTCTAACAGAATGGATAGCTGGAATCTAAATGAAGAGAGGAAACATTTGAAAAGATGTTTTCTACTAGTTAAAATTTTCTATATGTGAGAAAAGAGAAAAATGCTACCTACGCTCCTTAAATTGGCTTCTGGCTTTGACAGACATCTCAACTCGGCTTCTTGAATGCCTTTCAACTTGAGCTTCTACCCAAATCAGTGGCTTCACCTGAATGCATTACTAGTGAAGTTATGCACTTTACAGTATGCCTCAACTAATAAAAGAAGAACAATCATAGGCACGCTACAAAGAAAACATAGTGACAGAGGACACGAGTTAAACCTGAGTACTGAGTCTATATGTCATAAGATCAAATGATCCATCAGGAGGTATAAAAGATATTGTGCGATCATTTTCAAAACGAGCCAAACGCACACACCTGAATATACACGCAAATGGTTTAGACAGAAGGAGTTCATTAGTCAAGAGTGAAGAAGCTTTTCTGGTGTACAGTAAGCTTGGTTCAAGGGGGTGGTGCGACCAATTCATTTGCTGAATTTTACAGCATATTGAGGAAGCAATCACTTGGTAGACCAATTTATGCAAATTTTTACTAGAAAATGCTTACTGATGAAATTTGATATCATCCAAATCAATGGATTTGCCTTTAGTAGGTCGACCTTGAGCCTCCAATATTAATCTGTCATTCAGCCCAAGCTTGCACTCAGGCATGCCACTGAATCGACAAAATACAATGTTTTATCAAAGCAAAAACAGATCATTGTAAGAGTATACATATCTTTTTGGCTTTCAGTAAGTAAATTTCCTGTAAAAAACCATGGGGAACAAAAATAGTTTGCACTTTGCAGTAACCTTCCTAAGCTGTGGCTAAGATAGATACAAAAGCATGAACTACATTACCGGTGAAAAGAGATTATAAGAAGAAAAACTTGAAGCTTATGCACCTACTTTCTAACAGCTTATCAGGTGAATTTTCACGTAGTTGGTTACTTCTTTAATTCTGCTTACCTTTCATTTCCTTCTCTTAACGAAAAAATGTAAATCTTTGATGAAGAATCCATTTCGCTGAACATTGTGATGTAGATCAAGTTATTTCAGTCATATCTGAATAGTGAGACTAAAGAACCAACATCAGATATCACTGAACCCCTTCAACTATTGTAAACACTAAAATTGCAAATGTTGAAGATACACTTATTTGGCACTTTGAAGGATATCCGCAAAATTAATACGACTAAAATCAAAACTATGTCATGGGGAACCATTCATTAGATCAAAAGATTAACAGTGTCAATCAAAACAATATACCAAAAGGAATTCAAATATGACAGTTCTTTCATTCTAGATACATTGTTTATTATACTGGAAGGATAAATGTTCGCGTTTAAATAAAATCAAGGTATAAGGCAATGAGAACAGCCTGTTACGGTGATCAACAAGGAAATGTAGAGATGAAATATGATCAACTAGGAATACTCTCATCTGTGATTCGCCTGCTAAGTAGAGAAACAAGTGTTAGGTATTTAAAAATAGCATCGTTGATAAACCAAGTACCTCAAATAAGCTCTCATCTTTAACGCGCCATTAACTTCAGAACGTATTAATTGGCCATTGCTGTTGACAAGGAGATTAACATGTTCGACCACATCCAAATATACCTGATTGAAAACAAAGAAGTTTGATATTTAAGCCAGAAGCTAAGCTAACAAGAGATGCATAAGGACTAAAGGAAATAAAAAGGTCATACTTCATTATTCTTATAAAATACCCCCTCACTGCGCCACGAAACTGCATTTGTCACGGCCATTGGAGGGTGTTGGGTGACTTCCATTCTGTATGCATCTGTCTTGATAAACTCACTAAGAATCTTAGCTTCCGTATATTGAGGGTAACCAAAGTCCATCATTTCATCAAGCAATTCATACTGACATTGTCATTGAATGAAATCCATAAGTTATCTGTAATAATCTAAAACCTTAAATTTTTAAAAGCTGTTCCTTAAACTCACAACAACAACGAAGTTATCTCGTAGAGACTCCTCTTCCAGTTCTTCAAAATAGTGCTTAAAGACCTCCAGAAGAAAATACAGACAGTAAGAAAGCCCCTCACTTCAATCACTAATTAAACTAATTGGTTGGATCACTTACATCAATTACGCGATGTAGAAAGAAAAGGAGGCTAGCAGCATTAGAATTCTGCCTCGATGCTGCCATCAGGTAAATGTTGTTGTGCTGTATAAACATGTAATTGACGCCATTTTCGTAGCATACTGGTCCATGAGATTCTACATCACCCTATTGTAAGCAGATTGAAAAAAATAGCTTGAGAAAGCTCACAGTCCATTCACTTGCCCTTCTTGAAAAAGAATTAGTATGGAATTGGAATCCATTATTAAACCAAAAATATGAAGCAGTCAATGTCACATGAACAGATTCTTCATTAATAAAACATGTCCTAAGTTTTCCCCCTTTTCATTGAAAATGAGCTTCTTCATTTGCACCTTCCCGGATAAAGCCATAAACTATGCGAACTACAGTTTCAGAGATGTCAATTTGACTCAAAGTCTCACTACTCACCCTGATGTCTATTATATATGTTGTGCATCATAACAACTTTATTTCTGATCCTCATATGAATCACACTATTAGTCATTTCTTTTACCAAATCCATGTTCCGGCAACAGTAAAAGGGAAGAACTAATGAATATATAAAATTCCTGAGAGTCGATGGATTTCCAAAATAAAATAAGTGCATCTCAATTGAGACAATCTAATATATAAAACTCGTCATCCCAGAATTAAGCTAATTACGACTAGTATATACTAATATCTCAATCAAATATCTTTACACCAAATTAAATGTGGAAAATTCATAATATTGAATCAGCTAGCTAGTAAGAATAGAGAGAGAAGTAAAGCACAATATATACAATTGGAACAATAAAATTGAAAAGATTGAGATGATCACGTACAACACATACCTCTTTCTCGAGGAGCTTAGAAAAGAATTTCTCGACTTGTTGAGCAGAAACATCACCTCTATAGTCACGACTTATAAGGCATCTGCCTTTCATATCAAGAAGAAACAGCGCCGAGGTGGCACCCGCCATTGATCTCCACCTAAAATATTACTACGTACAGATATAAGTAATATTTGTAAACAAAAGAATCATTATTTGTAGCAGACTCAATTTACCTGTGGGTTAAGCATAGAGATCTCCTTATGCTGTTTCATATGTCTAACGACTAACCAGGTTTCGAGATGTAACCGGGCGCTAACGCACGTGTTTTACCAAAATCAGCTTATTCAACAACTATTTGGATCCGCCCCTTTTAGCTTATTCAACAAGTGTTTCTTATTAAAAAATAATAAAAGTATTTTGAAAAAAAGTAGGCCTAAATATTTTAGAATTATTTTACTTTGTTTGTTTTTGGCAATAATTTTTAAATTCACATAATTATCAATTGGCAAGGTGGATGACGAAAATTGGTTTTTTACTTATAAATTAATGTTATAATTTCATATGATATGAGTATCATTTAAGAGATTGTTTTTTTAATAAATGGATAATTAAGCCTGCATATTATGATTTGTAATCCAGAAAAGGGTTGAGTTTTAACTTAGTTTTTTTCTTTCTGAGGTAACATGTGTGGTTTCGTCTTGAAACATTTATATTGTGCGTTGAAACAATTGTTTTTGAAGAACAACTTTTGATTATTTTTTATTTTAAAAAAACAACATTTGTTCAGCAAAAAGAAAAGCAATTGCTTTTTTTCTTCTTTTTCAAAACAAACAGTTTTAAACATAGGTAGGATAATAATCACCATTGACAGGTTTTGGATATTTTTTTTAAAAAAAAAAACTCATAGAAGAGACCACCTTTAATGAACTACTACCAAGAAAGGAAGAGTAATACTGGAATTTAAAAGAGTCCATCGAAGAATGAGTTAACCATGCGCAGTGATTATGACCTACTAATATAGGTACTAGACCACTCCATCAAGTTGGTTATGAACTAAGAAATCGTAATCGTACAAAAACATACTCCCTCCGGTCCTAAATAAGTGATTTTTTGTCTGTTTTCACGCAGATTAAGAAATCTATCTTTTAGCATTAATTAGCAATAAAATTGACCATATTAACCTTTATTATCCCATATAAATACTCCTAACACATACTCCAACACAATTTACTCAAAGGACAATGTAGGAAAGAACTAATTAATTCATTCTTGAAATCCGAAAAAATCACTTATTTTGGATTACAAAAAAAAGCCAGAAAATCACTTATTTTGGACCGGAGGGAGTAGACAACTACTCTCTCTATCTCAAAGTATGTGTCATATCGCTCTTATACGTCATTTATTTAACAAAATATTAAATATAAAAGATTTTAATTATTTTAGAAATCACGAAAGATAATTTTAGGCGGAGGAAGTAATAATAATTTAGTGTATACGTATATTTTATCTCTACCGTATAAATATAGAAGTTATTTCTAATAAACTCTCGGCTAAAAGAACTTTAAAGATGAATGCATACCACAAAAAAGAGCAAATACAAAAATAGACCTTGTTTTGGCTGCAAATGAATGGGGCATTTGCATTTATACCTAGTTTTTGGGTCAGCTTTTAATTTATACCCGTTTTGTAAAAATAAATTGCAAGCATACTCACTTTTCGCGTAACTTTAGACATACGAGCCTGAAGTAGCAAAAATTTATGTCTGAAATTTGAACTTCAGAATGTTTTGGATGAAGTGTAGCAAAACTTAAGATATTTTTGTCTGAAGTTTGGCCTGACTTGCAAAGGCAATCACGCAAACTTCAGTTTATAGTGCAATGACAAACTTCAGTTCAATAAAACTACAACATGTTTTGGCTGAAGTTTTTGTTTTGTAATTGCTGAACTTCAGCATTCCAGGAGCTGGAGTTTGTTTTGTAATTGCTGAACTTGAGCATTCTAGGAGCTGAAGTTTGTTTTGTAATTGTTGAACTTCAGCATTCTAGGGCTGAAGTTTGTTTTGTATTTGCTGAACTTCAGCATCTGAAGTTTTTGTTTATATTTGCTGAACTTTAGCATTCTTAGAGCTGAAGTTTTTGTTTATATTTGCTAAACTTCAACATTCAACAAAAGAACATATTGTACATAAACGAATAGTACTAAACAACAATGAATTTAATAGATCATGATTAGCAATGATTGATGCTGTTCATTTCAAAGATTGAAGAATGAAAAATATTTTCGACATGAAAACAAACTACTACAGATAAATTAGAACAAAAAATCAATGTGCATGTAAAGCTAAAATATCTAAGAGGTTAAATTATTGTGAATAAGACCAAACTGAACATAATGGGACAAGCAGATGTATATGAATTATCAAACTAGAACGCATGACAATATCTCAAGCTTCAGCATCCAGAAAACAAAGGAGGAGAAGGAGGAGGAGAAAGAGGCATGAAGTTGTTTAAAAAGTGGGTACAAGTTAAAACTTTTTTAAAAAGTGGGTATATGTTAAATGGGGGCGACCAAATAGGACGCCCCGTGCAATTTTTACCAAATGAATTGAGACCATTTCACACCACCCTTATAAATTAGAGGTCTCGAGTTTGAAACTTTTTCATAAAAAAGGTCTTCCTTCTCTTTGTAGCTTACTTGGTGTTACTCCAGATCAGTGTTTCAAAAGGCGTTTTAGAGGTGAGGCGCACCAAAAATGCCCCGAGGCGGTGGTGTGAGGAGAAAGTCTCAAGAGGCGTACGCCCAGCAATTCTGGGCGTACGCCCGGGTCGTAGCCCCAGAATTTTTTTTCTAATTAAAATAAAAATTGTTGAATAACTCCTTCATGTAATACCCAAATTCTCAAAAGCCAACTTGGTAATTACTCAAAAGTTTTAAAAAAGAACTAAAACGTATTAAATTTAAAAGTCAAGACCTTTTTTTAAAATTGATTTAAGCCTTAATTCACGGTCTTTTCTAACTCTTTATCTTGTTTGCTGATATCTCCCAAAAGCAACGAATATTCAATTTTTTTTTACAAATACAAAGAGAACTCCATTCTTCTTCATAACTGCAAGTTCAGAGTTCAAATTGCAGGTTAGTCATCCTTTTTATGCCCCCGTAGAAAACTTTATTCTTAAGACTCGAGTTGCTGCCT
>ML277876.1:0-11363 GCA_005239495.1 Nicotiana undulata
ATTATATATAGGGCTCACTTTATCATTGTTAATAAATAAATTTTTCTCCCGTGCATTCTCACAGTACCCACTAATCGATTTACGGGATTCAGGGCAGTTCCCCCAGTCTGAATCACAAAAAGCAAGGAGCTGGAAAGAGGGCTTGGCAGAAAGGAAAATCCCCATGCTAGGGTCTGTGATTAAATATCTGAGACATCGAAGGGCAACATCAAAGTATGGTTTGCGAAGAGATTGCATGTATTGTCTTAAGTGTTTCACCGCAAAAGAAAGATCAAGGCGTGTGTGTGTGAGGAAGTTTAACTTGCCGAGAAGTTTTCTGTAAATTGTGGGATCTGGTAGCAATACACCATCATCCACCCGGAGTTTGCAGGAAGGATCAAGAGGAGATGGAGCAGGTTTCAAATCCATACAACCAAATTCGGATAGCAAATCCAAGGTAAATTTCCGTTGACTTAGAATAATACCATGTGGCTTTCCATGCCTAAAAAATAATGAGCATGCCCCAAATCTTTAATCTTGAACTCGGAATCAAGAAAACCTCTAAGTGAATCTAGTTCCCCTGGATCATTTCCTGTAAGTAATATGTCATCTACATAGACCACAAGAATGGAAACTTTGCCATCTGAAGTTTTGAAAAATAATGAGTAGTCATTGAGAGAGTGAGAGTAACCCTTGAAATTTAAGGCAGCTGTAAGCCTAGCATACCACTGCCTTGAGGCAACCATATAAAAACTTCCTTAGTCTGCACACATGATTAGGAGTAGGAGGTGTCATCCCTGCTGGAAATTTCATATAAACCTCCTCTTGTAAATCTCCATGGAGGAAGGCGTTATTCACATCTAACTGTGAAATTGGCCAATTTTTCTTGACTACAATGGCTAAAAGACACCTAACAGTAGTCGTTTTAACAACAGGGTAAAAGGTCTCTGTAAAATCAATACCCTACCTTTGTGTATCACCTCTGATAACAAGTCGAGCTTTGAACCTTTCAACGGAACCATCTTGCTTATACTTCACCTTGTAAACCCATTTACATGGCAAGGCCTTCTTATCCTTAGGCAATTCCACAACTTCCCACGTCTTGTTAGATTCTAAAGCAGCAAATTCTTTAGACATTGCTTCCTGCCAGCCTGGGTGTAAGGAAGCTTAGGAAAATGTGGTAGGTTCAGATACATAAGAAATGGAATTTAGAAAAGACTGATTAGAGTGAGATAAAGCAGTAAAGGGTAGAACAGTAGGAGAGATAGGAGAAGCAAAGCAATGAGGAGTGAGTTCAGTTAAAAAAATAGTGTTACAAACACAGTTTGAGAGATAGTTGGGAAGATGATGTTCTCGAGTGGATCTTCTTAGTGTCGGTTCAGAAGAGACAATAGGAAGATGAAGTTGAATAGGTGAAACAGAATGTGATAAAGTACCATATGGAGGTTGAGGTGAAGAAGAGTTTAACAATGATGGGAGAGGTGATTGAGACGTGGAAGGGGTAGAAAAAGATCTTGGATTAGAGGTAGGAGAAGTAGTATGAGGAGGTGTAATAGAAGTATTTTGCTTAGAGGACAGAGGAGGATCAGACACATGAATTGAAGATTGAGTAGGAAAAACATGAGTAGGATTAGAACATGGAGTAAAAGGAAAACCTTTCTCATGAAACACCACATCCCTAGAGATGAAGATCTTTCTGGTTTGTAAGTTTAGAAGTTTGTATCCCTTCTTCCCAAAGGGATACCCCAAAAACACAGATTTGACTGATCTAGGCTCCAATTTTGATCTGTGTATAGGCAAGGTTGAAGCATAACAAAGACAACCAAAACTTCTTAGAGTGTCATAAGAAGGAGGTTTTCCATAAAGTAACTCATAAGGGGTCTTCATATTCAGAAGTTTGGTGGGAAATCTATTTATCAAGTAGGTTGCAGTTAACATACATTCCCCCCAAAATTGAATTGGTAAATTAGACTGATATAAAAGGGCTCTACATGTTTCGAGCAAATGGCTATGCTTTCTCCCCACAACTCAATTTTGTTGTGGAGTGTAAACACAACTTGTTTGGTGTATAATACCTTGGGAAGAAAGAAACTGAGATGTGTGTTGTATGTTACCTAATTCGAATGCATTATCTGTTCTGATGACTTTTATTTTGCATTGAAATTGTCTCTCTATCATGGAAATGAATTGTTTAAGTATAGTGAAAGCATTAGACTTGGTACTAAGAAGAAAAGTCCAAGTCCCCCTGCTATAATCATATACCATGGTGAGAAAATATCGGAAGCCATCATGAGTTTGTGTTATGTAAGGACCCCAAGTGTCCACATGAATAATATCAAAGATGTGCTTAGAGGATATAGAGATGGAAGGAAACGGTAACTTAGCTTGCCAAGCTTTAGCACAAGCATCACAAGTAAGAATATCAGAAGGTAAGTTGGACTGAGATATAGATAAAATATTTTTCATATTTGAAACATGCATGTGTCCCAATCTATTGTGCCAAAGGCTTACATCAGTAGTGACAACTCCTAAGAACAAACTAGAATTTGAAAATTGATTTCTAACAATCTTCTTGGAATCAGAAAAACTAGAAATCCTATCACTATGAGTGGTTGTAGCTCTAAGCTTGACTTGGAGTGATTTGATTGTGTGCAAAAGATAGAGTCTTTTCCTTACTTTACCAAGCACCACTGGCCTCTTCATTGAAGGGGCCTGCAATATAACACCAAGAGAAGAAAAAGACAGGATTGAATTGAATTGTTTGCACTACTTGTGAACAGATAACAAATTGAATTTGAAACTAGGGACAAATAAGACATGCTAAAGAGTAAAGCTTGGCATGATAGTGACACAACCTGCTTGTCTCACTAAAACTTTAAGATAATTAGGTAATTTTACAAAAATAGGTTTAGAAAGAGTCTTAATATTAAATAAGAGACTCAGATCTTAGGTCATATGCTCTGAGGCTCCAGAGTCTAATATCCAGAATGTAGAGTTAAGAGATAAAATGAGGGAAGTAGGAGTTAGAACAAAGATAGGTATACCAGCACAATTGGCAGCATCCATGTCTTCAGTTACCTGCTCATTCTGAGTGCCAACTTTGACATGTTATAGAAGCTGATAGAGGCTGTGGAACTGTTCTTGGGTCATATGGTTGTCTCCTGCGTTCATGGGTTGTCCTCCATTGTCATCTGTGGTCAAGAATGCATTGCTCTTGGGTCCGGCATGGAACCTTCTGTTCTTGGTAAACTTGAAATCTACTGGGAAACCAATAAGCCTATAGCAGTTCTCCACAGTGTGATTTTGTTTCTTGCAGTATGAGTATATTTGATTGTTCCTCTTAGCATCTGAATATGCTTTCTTATCAGAAGCAAACCTCTGACCACCATACTGTTGTTTTGCAGTTAAGAAAGAACCTTCTCCAGGGTGTTGAGAGATCTGAACCTCCCTCTGCTTCTCATCTCTAATGAGAAGAGAGTAAGCATGGTTAACTGAAGGTAAGGGAGAGAGCAAGAGCAGACTGCTCCTAGGCCTAGAGTATGCTTCATTCAGTCCCATAAGGAACTGAATGAGCCTTCCATCCTGATGAGATTTGTGGGTATTTACTTTCCCTCCATAAGTGCAATCACAGGTACAATGTTGAACAACATCAAGGCTATCTAACTCATCCCAAAGTCTTTTGAGCTTTGTGTAGTAACCAGCAATATCCAAATTGCCTTGAGTTAACTCACTTATTTCCTTCTGCAGGTGATAGAGCTGTTTCCTATTACTCTGTCCAAACCTCTCTTCATGTTCAGTCCAGATGTCCCTAGCAGTCTTAGTATAGAGGACACTCTCAGCTATCTCCTTGGAGAGGGAGTTCAACAACCATGATATTACCATATCATTGCACCGATTCCAAGTTCTAAAAGAATCATAAGAGATCTTGGGTTGAGCAATGGATCCATCAATAAACCCCACTTTGTTCTTGGCTGACAAAGCTATAAGTATTCCCCTTTTCCATCCCCCATAGCCTTTACCATCTAATACAGAGTTCACCAATAGCATCCCCGTGAGTCAGAAGGCTATATTTAAGTTATTCTTATTTAATTGAGCATAGAGTTTAAAAAAAATTATAAACTTTTAATGTAAAATGAGACACATATAAATAATTTTATAAAATTAAATTATTTTCAAATATATAAACAATCATTCTTTTGGACACAAACTAAAAGGAAATACGTCCACTTAGAACGGAGAGAGTATATATTAGTAATGCAAAGGTAATTTCACATTATCCCGAATACCAAACCATCCCTTGTGGTGTAATATAAAAGAGAAGTGAAAAGTCAATAATTACCCTGAACCCAGTAGACAAATTCTGAGAAAAAATATGGAGTTTGAGTGGATAGGGGCACCTCTTGTTTTGTAAATTGACAAGGAGTTGCTGCTATTGCTGAAATTGGTTAGACATTACTTTTCATTGAATGAGAGAGGTCCTTCCCCTACTATTAGATTGCTTTTTCAGACTTGTGCATTAAAACAAAGAGAACGAGTTCCCTCTATTACTGTTCAACTGCTGATTCCCTTCATTAATATGATGCTATATATTGTATACCACACAACAGCATTCTAGTTCGGATTATTCTCTTCTTTTTTTTCTTTTTCTTTTTTAATTTGGCATATTTACTGAGTTATTGCTAGTGTTGTTGTTGTTATTAATTTTAAAAATGTGATTGTTTTATTCGTAAACATAGCAACAAGCAAACAGATGTGCGAGCAAAAAGAAAGAAGAAAAATAAAATTTGCTGAAAATGTCGGTAAAGAGAGTGAGCTTTTGAGCATGCATTTTTTTTTCTCGAAAATTTGACTATCCATAAAATAGAAAAGAGAAAATCTTGTTAGGTATGTGAAGAGAACCCCACAGAGACATCGGGATTGAATAGAATAATATGGGAGATTTGGCAGGTCTCATTTCTCAATCCTAACTTGGATTCTACTGTCAAAACAAAATAAGCTCACAAGTAATTAAGGGCAATGCCGACCTAGCTACTTCTCACGGTATAGAATTACACTGAATTTATTATTGTTAGTTATCAAATTAGCTACTTCATCACATTTATATTCAAGTTGATTATTACTTATCAAGGGTGAATTTAGAATTTAAATTTTACGCGTTTAAATCTAAAATTTTATCATAACTCATTTGATTTGTTGGGTTTGAAATATATTATTTTACTTATTTAGTAAAAAATTATGGGTAATTCGGTTCAACCTATATCTTCCTCAGTGCAGCCTGTGCCAGCCACCACGACCCACACATTTGTATTTCCATGTGAAGGACCTTGTCTCCCATTCCCCACCATTCCTTTCCACTTGATCGAATCAACACTGATTTCACATAGGACTAGAGCTACTCCTCAATAGTTCTATTGGAATATGACTTGAAGAAACCATCTGATTTCATTTAATATTAAATTAAAACGAAAAGAGTAATTATATCATCCACTAGTTAATTTACTATGGAGACGGAAAGGAGATCAAAACTTTTCGGAAATCAAATACTCCAAAACGAAGCTGTAAATATAATCAATTATTACTACAAATTGGCAAAGACTAGAGAGTAGAGAGGGTCAAAAGAGATTGAAAGGTAAGGAGGACTGGAAGCACACGTGTGCACTTACAGAGGGAAAAGAGTAGGAGTATTTACTACACAGTAGCAGACTCTTTTTTGTTGTTTTTTTGTTCTGTGCATTTCCCAATGCGTCCTTTCTCTCATCTCTCTCCTCTGCGTTATGCTACTACAGTACAGTCTACATACTAGTACTACTCTCTGACTCTTATCTTTCTTTACTCAGTCAGTGTCCACTGTTCACACGAATGGACGGAACCCAATATTCCTTGTCAGTTTCTGCACGTGCGATACCTTTCCCTTCATTCATTATTCATTACTCCTATTATTACTACTACTACAACTAAATACTAGACGACGCCCACCTTTGCTCACCACCACCCAGTTGCCTCTTGAATAACTCCCTAATTCCCTTTCAAAGTTAATACTAGACCGTCCGGTTCGTAATAAGTGATCAGTTTACTTTTAGTATGTCTATTACGAAAATATTAAATTTTATATAAAAATACATATTATGATTAAATTACTTCTAATTAACTATTTAATTTGAGAAATAAGAAAACTTTTTAGAAATATGTACATAAGGATTATTTTGTAAAAAATAAATTGATCAATTCTTTCTTGATTATATAAATAGACACTTATTTTAAACCAAAATAAAAAAATAAATTGGTCACTTATTGTGAACCGGAGGGAGTAGCTTCTTTGGTCATTCCAGCTTATTTTTAAAATACTTTCAGAACTTTTTTCGGACCGTAATAGTTTGTATTTAATTAATCAACTTAAAATACACTTTTTAAATAAGAATGAGTATTTGATCAAGCTTTTAAAATATATCTCTAAATATATTTTTACAAAAATAATTTTTAAAAGAGTACTTTTAGGGAAAAGTTATTTTTTTGCTTCAAAAACTTTGACCAAACACCTTAGCTTTGAAAAACAACTGTTTGCAATTAAAATGGCATTTCTGGCTATTAAAGAGTGCACGGTAAACAACTATAAAATTGTTAGGATTTTAAGCTGATTTTTTCTTATTATATTGGATTTTACTTTTTACGAAAGAATTAAGGAAATATTTCTTATCAAAATTGATTTTTATTTTTCCTAATAATAAATATAGATCTCTAATATTTTTAGCAAATTCTTTTTTTGGTGGAAAAGTTTTATCCTTTCGTAAATTAAAAATTCTTCCTTCACATGCAATAAAACAATTACATCAATTGACCAAACTATATCATAGTATTATGTCTTGGTATTATTTTGCCGTCGATTTAGTTAGGGCTGCTTATCAGGTAGATTGGGCGGGTGCTTACATTTAACAGATTAATTTATCGGTTATCGACTTATAAATATATTAATTCATTAGTCATTCGATAAAATATTCGCGAATTAATATCGAATTAGTAATTATCGAATAATTAATCGGCTAAATCAAATAAACAATAAAAATTACACAAGTAAATACTATAAATAATAGATAGACAATCTAATCACAATCACACTCCAATAGGCTAATGAACCTCTTCTTATTAATGGTAGTTTCTTCTTCTTTAATTCACTTACAATAAGTAAGCTAAATATAAAATGGCGATCCTTAAATAGTAATATAAGTTTAGTTAATTAATAAAAATTCAGGATATAGTTTTGCTCTGGTTACCAAGTTAAATGATTCATTTGAGTAGAAAGGTTTCAAGAACTATCTAGATGTGACAATCCGATAGGTCATTTGTGTACTAGCCTATATTTTTGCGTTCTGAGACCTCTCATAACTTCATTTGATATAATATGACATGCGTGCATGGTCCGTGTCATTTTTCGGAAAGCTTTATGTGAAATTTTAAAGAAAATGTGATTTTTGACTTAAAATGAAGCTAAAGTTGACCACAATTAATATTTTTGGTAAACAACCTGGGATCTGTATTTTGACGATTTTAGTAGGTTCATGATGTTTTTGGACTTGTATGCGTGTTTAATTGGGTCCCGAGTGACCTTAACGCGTTTCAGCGCATTATGTGAAACTTGGCAAAATTGAGTTTTAAAATTTTCAGTTTTGATAATCAATTCTTGATATATGATGATTTGAGTTAGCGAGAGAGTTAGTGTGATGTTATTACACTTGTGAATGTTCGATTGGTAGCCCGAGGGGCTCGGGTGAGTTTCTGGTACATTGTGGACTAATTTGGAATATCTGATGTATAGTTGTGTTGGTGTAAACTTGCAGGTTTACCTGATTGCAATTGCGAGCCTCGCATTTGCGATGTCAGACTCGCAAATGCAAACATAGGCTGGGGGCTGGGACTTCGCATTTAGGAAGCAAAGTTCGCTTTTGCGGACTGAGCTGGGATCGCATTTGGGACATGTGCGACACAGTGCATAGTAAGAACAACTTCACATTTATGAAACATTACTCGTATTTATGAATTGGGGTGTTTGGGGGGGGGGGGGTTTTCCCAAATGGGATAATACGCCGCATTTGCCATTTACACATTTTTTTGNGATACATATCGCATTTGCGATCAGGTGTTCGCATTTGCGGACATCGAAATTATGAACAAAAGTTTGTAATTTGACGCCTACAGCCGGATAAAAGTTGAAAAAGGGGACTTAGCTCATTTTACATCATTTCTCAACCCTAGACTCCATAAAGGCGATTTCTTGAGAGCTTTTTCTTTCCAAATTCATTGGTAAGCATCTATAATTAGTTTTCAATCAATTTCAACTACTTTTCATGAATTTTTAACATCAATTCTATGAATTTCAAGGTAGAAATTTTAGAATTTGGATAGAATTTAGGAATTTTGTAATATTGAGTTTTACACCTCAAATTGAGGTAAGGATTTCGAAACAAATCACATAACCAGATTTGGGGTGAATGAGTAATCGGGATCTGATCCGAATCTCAGATTTTGACCAAACGAGCTGGGGTTGACTTTTGTCGACTGTTTAAAAAATGATCAAAATTTAGACATTTTTCATCTGTGGGTAGTTTCTAAAGCTTATTTTGGATTGTATGATTGATAATTGGTTAGATTCGGTTGGTTTGGAGGTTTGTTCGAAAGGAAGAGTTGTGGTTGATTGTTGACTTTGTTGCGGAAACAGGTAAGTATTGTGGTTAACCTTGATTGAGAGAATTAATGTATAATCAATTCTATTGCTATATGAACTATTGTTGAAGTGAGTTGTCTTCCCACCTTGCTTGCTATTTGTGTTTTTGTTGTTGTTGATGCGTGGGAAGAGTGAAGAGCATGAAGGGTGTTGTCGTGTTTCATTTGATATTGATATCATTGATTGAGTGAATGTGAGGATAAAAGCACGAAGAGTGATGTTGTGCACATGCTTATTTATCATGGGAGGTTAAAGCGCAAAGGGTGATGCGATGCATATGCATTTTTATTGTGATCATGTGACGATGAGAGTAAGAGCGCAAAGAATGATGTCGTGCACTTGCTTTTATTATATACGATGGATGAACATAAAAGAACGAAGGGTGATGTCGTGCACTTTATTGAGATGTGAACTTGACTTGATGATTTCGGTGCTTATTTTTAAAGAGGTGTACTTGGTGACTCTTACGTACTGCTTCCGCTTATTATCCTTTTCAACATGCCCCTGCCCTGTTGTTACATTTGACGCTTATTGGTTATTCTATTGCTTTGTGTTTATAACTGCACAGGTTTTTAGTAGGTATCTTGTCTTAGCCTCATCACTACCTCGTCGGAGTTAGGCTCGACACTTACTGAGTATATATGGGTGTGTACGGTAAAATCGAGAGGCTCGATTGTAAGGGCTCGAGGGCGCACCTCGAAAGCGAGCCCTCCTCGAAAGTAAGTGCGCATCAAAGCAAGCCCGGGCTCAAGGAATGTGTAGGCCGATGCATCGAGGCCAGACTGGATCGAGACCACGGTAACCGAATCACGAAATATCCGCGCTCAATCACCAATCCCGACGATAATCTCGGAGCCGGTAGAGCTATTAACGTTTAACAATGCCAATCATGTATTTTACTTTCGTAATTAGAATCATTCCTTACTTAGGATTCCTCTACTATATAAAGAGGAACCCTATTCACTTGTAAGCACCCTATCATCATCATCATCATTGTTATCACCGCGTTCAAACTCTCATTTACATTACTGAATACAAACACCCCCTTTATTTATTGTTAACTCTTGGTACTCAAAGTTGTTCATATTATTATTGTTGTTCTTACTGTTATCGACAACTGTTTTTGGGTACAATCTAGATCGAGGTCATTAACGCGCAGTTGCACGGGTTCGGTCCATACAAATGCCTGATTCATTTATTTATTTAGTCTTTTACCAATTAGCATTGAGTTAATTCGCGTATCCTTATAACCACATTACAAATTTAATTGTTACTCGTATTTCGAGGTAAATAGTTTGGCACCCACCGTGGGGCTAAGGATAATAGTGATTTTTCAGTGTCAATTCTAGTATAACACACTATTTTACGCTTGTTTCTTGTCAAGAATTTTGTTTTCAGGATAAATCATGTCAAACTCACAAAACACTGCTACACATGGTGACAACGGCCTGGGACTCCACGGGGAAAACGAGAATGTTTTCGCTCCAGGAGTCGAGGTCCCACAAGCTGGTCTCGAAGGAACGCCACCCGCTAACCCGCTCGACGTCGGTTCACACATTGCTTTGAATGCATATTTACGCGGGGATCCCGATGGAAGTGTCCGCAGAGAAGGTCGGACCGACGGTACCCAAGGCAGGGGAGACAAAGGAGCGGGGGCATTAGTCAACCCAAACGACATGACCAAAAACTCATAATGCCCATAACGACTGCGAAAGGCAGTCTTAGGCACATCAGAAGCCCTAATCCTCAGCCGATGATAACCAGACCTCAAGTCTATCTTAGAGAACACCGTAGCACCCTGAAGCTGATCAAATAAGTCATCAATCCTCAGCAAGGGATACTTGTTCTTGATAGTAACCTTATTCAACTGCCGGTAGTCAATACACATCCTCATTGAGCCATTTTTCTTCTTCACGAACAATACTGGAGCACCCCAAGGAGAAACGCTAGACATGATGAAGCCTTTATCCAACAAATCCTGTAATTTTTCCTTTAATTCCTTCAACTCTGGCGGAGCCATACGATACGGGGGAACAGAAATGGGCTGAGAGCCCTCAGCTAGCTCAATACAAAAATCAATATCCCTGTCGGGTGGCATACCCGATAGGTCAGTATGGAATACCTCTGGAAACTCACGAACCACGGGCACGAATTCTACAGAAGGGACCTCAGCACTAGAATCACGAACATAGGCCAAATAGGCCAAACAACCCTTCTCGACCATGCGCCGAGCCTTCATATACGAAATAACTCTACCAGAAGAATGACTAGGAGTCCCTCTCCACTCTAAACGAGGCACACCTGGCAAGGCCAAGGTCACTGTCTTGGCATGACAGTCCATAATAGCATGATAGGGAGATAGCCAATCCATCCCCAATATAACATCAAAGTCAATCATATCAAGAAGCAAAAGATCAACCTGAGTATCCAGACCACCAATAAATACTACGCAAGCACGGTAGACTCGATCTACCACTATAGAATCACCCACCAGTGTAGACACATGTACAACAGTACTCAAGAAATCACGGGGAATACTCAAATAAGGGGAAAAATATGAAGACACATAGGAGAATGTAGAACCCGGATCGAATAACACCGAAGCATCTCGACTGCAAACTGAAACCGTACCTGTAATAAATGCATTAGAAGCCTCAGCATCTGGACG
>ML277877.1:0-24068 GCA_005239495.1 Nicotiana undulata
ACCTATGGAGTTATAGAGGTTGGGGAGCTTGATTCTCGGTTATGGAGGCTTGGGGAAGAAAAGGTAAGTGGGAAATGGGAAGAATCCCGTATAAGGTTCTGTTTTGGGGTTAAAAATATAATTGGGCGTTCTTAATGCTATGCGATTGCGGAACATGAGGTGCGATCGCATAGAGGTAAGTTGCTTAAGCTCTGGGATCGCAGAGGCCCTTGTGCGATCGCACAAGGAAATTCTACCCAGCTCCAGGCCCTATGCTAACCTCTGTGCGTTCGCACAGTATTAACCCTGGACCTTCCGCGATCGCGCCCTTTGAGGTGCGTTCGCACTGAACAACTAACCCCCCCAGCCCCCTTCCTACCTATTACACTATGCGATCGCGGAGAAGCAAGTGCGATCGCATAGTGCATCAGACCCCATCACATGCCAATGCTATGCGATCGCAGGGAAGAATCTGCGATCGCACTGAAGGAGGTATCAGACACCAGAAAACNGGAACACCAGATTTTTCCTACTTTTTGCACTCTGACGCCTACCCGAAACTCACCTGAGCCCTCGAGGCTCAAAACCAATTACACACACAACCTCATAAACATCCTACGGACTTGTGCAAATAATTAAACCACCAAAATACATCAAAACAATGAATTAAACTCCAAAATCCATAGAATTTTCTCAAACTTCATAAACTATTAAATTTTCCATTTTAACTTCGAATCACGTCGTTTCACGTCCGTTTTACACGAAATTTCACAGATAAGTCACATAACATATAACCTGTTCCGGGCTCTGGAAACATAATACGGGCCCGGTAACACAGTTTTTACATAAATATTCATTTTCAAAAGCCTTTATTATTTTCAGAAAACAATTTTCTTTAAAAATTCATTTCTCGGGCTTGGGACCTCGGAATTCGATTTCGGGCATACGCCCAAGTCCCATATTTTCCTACGGACCCTCCGGGACCGTCACATCACACGTCCGGATCCGTTTTCCAAAATGTTGACCAAAGTCAACTTTATTCAATTATTCAATTCAAAAATCCCATTTTTATCAAATTTTCACATGGAAGCTTCCCGGCTACCTGCCCGGGCTGCGCACGCATATCGAGGTGAGATTAAAGGAGGCCTTCGAGGCCTCAGAACACAGATTTAGCTGGAATTACTTAGGATGACCTTTTGGGTCATCACAAGCCTAGCTGCCGTGATCACAAATATTATTTTTGTCTGCAGTGGGGATGCTACTGTAATATTTGATATAGGATCTACGCATGAATATGTTTCATCTCTGTTTTCTCATTTTTCAAGTGTTCCTCACGAGTCCGTTGGTACTCCTATATATATATATATATATATATATATATCCACGCCATTGGGCGATTTATTGTGGATCAGATATACTGGTCCTGTGTTGTGACTTTCTATGGTTGTGAGACTAGAGCGGTTCTTCTGTTGCTCGATATGACCAACCTTGAGGCCATCCTGGGCATGGACTGGTTGTCTCCATATCATGCCATCCTTTATTGCCATGACAAGACTGTTACCTTGGCGGTACCATAGTTGCCTAGATTATAGTGGAAGGGTTCATCCGTCAATGCATCTAGTCGGGTCATCTCTTTCCTGAAGGCTCGACACATGGTAAAGAAGGATTTTTTGTCTTATCTAGCTTATGTTCAGGATACTGCTGCATAGACTCTGACAATTTATTTAGTTCCTGTGGTGCGGGAATTCTCCGATGTGTTTCACTCTGATGTACCAGGCATGCCACTAGATCGTGAAATCGATTTCTGTATTGATTTGGCTTCAGGTACCCATCCTATCTCTATTCCACCATACCGCGTGGCTCTGAAAGAGTTGAAGGAGTTGAAGCAACATCTTGAGGAGTTGCTAGCAATGAGGTTCGTCAGATCTAGTGTGTCGCCTAGGGATTCACCTGTGTCGTTCATGAAGAAGAAGGATGGGACTATGCAAATGTGCATTAATGTAACGACCCGACCGGTCATTTTGAGCTCTAGCACGTCGTTCAGCAGTTTAAGGCCACGAGCAGCCTCGTTTAAGGTATTATGACTCGTAGGCTTGGTCGGAGATGAATTTTGGGAAGTTCGGAGTCAGATTGGAAAGAATATTTTCATTTCGAAAGCCTTAAGTTGGAAAAATTGACTAAGATTGGATTTTTGAGTAAACGACCTCCGAATCAAGGTTTGAAGGATCCATCAGGTTCTTATGATGATTTCGGACTTGGGCGTATGTTCGGATAGGGTTTTGGATAACCCGTGAGCGTTTCGGCATATATTGTGGAGGTTAGCATTTTAGAAGAAATTTCCTAAGTCTGGGTTGAAGTTCATTTCAGTGATATTGATGTCTGTTTGGGATTCTGAGTCTAGGAATAGCTCTGTATGGCGATTTTGGAGTTGGGAGCACGATCGGAAGTGAATTCGGATGTCCTTAGGTCATTTTGAAGTCATTTGGCTAAAGATAGAAATTTGAAGGTTTTTGAGAAATCCGACTGGAAGTGGAAAATTTTGATATTGGGGTCGGAATGCGATTCCAAAAATTGGAGAAGGTCCATAATGTTGAATGTGACTTGTGTGCAAAATTTGGGGTCAATCGGACGTGATTTGATAGGCTTCGGCATCGAATTTAGAAGTTGGAAAGTTCAAAGTTCATAAAGATTGAATGGTGATGCGATCCATTGTTTCGATGTTAGTTGATGTTATTTGGTGCCTCTAGTAGATCCGCATTATGTTTTGGAACAAGTTGGTCTAATTGGAAGGGGTCCCGAGGGTCTCGGGTGGATACCGGGTGGTTAACGAATCAAATTTAGAGTTGGAGGAAAGCTGAGGCTGCTGTCATCTGGTGTGACCGCACCTGCGAGGTTCTGGGCGCAGGTGCAGCGCCACAGGTGCGGTTGTGGTGTCGCAGAAGCGGAAAAAGGGTGGCTTGGCTGGGGGACGCAGGTGCGAGGTTATTTCCGCACCTGCAAATGCGCATATGTTGTTAAGGAAGCGCAGGTGCGGACTGGGAAGGAGGAAGCCGCAGGTGCAGAGGATTTGGGCGCACATGCAGGCGCGTAGGTGCGGGCTAGGAGACCGTAGATGCGGAAGGACTGGAGGCAGTGCAGTGTTTTAAAAACGGGTTTTGGCCAATTTCTCTCATTTTTCATTTGGTGTGGCGATTTTGGGGAGCTTCAAGGGAGGATTTTCATCAAGCAACTCTAGGTAAGTGATTTCTTCCCATCTTTGAGTTAAAACACTTGGATTATACATAGATTAGACATGAAATTGATGGGAATTTGGGATTTTTTAACAAAGACCTAGAATGTGTATTTTTGGATTTTGACCATGAATTTGAGCATGAAAATTAGAGTAAATCATATATTTGAGTTAGTAAGGCTATGGGTAGAGTTTACCTTCGAGAAATTTCAGAATCCAGGCACGTGGGCCCGAGGGAAATTTGGTCAACTTTTCGAGCAAAGTTGGGAATTTATACAATCTGAATGGTTATGCGTATTAGAGTATATTTTTATTGGTTTGCCCATTATTTGGATAGTTTTGGGGCGTTGTGCATCAATTGGAGTCATAGGAAGGGCTTGGAGGCCGGTTATGAATCTTCGGAGCGAGGTAAGTCTCCTTTCTAACCTTGTGAGGGGGAATTGTCCCCATATGTAAACTAATTAAATATGTGCTACTATTTGTGGGGGGCTACGTATGCACAAAGTGACGGGATTCCGTGCATAGCTACTATTATGCTTGTCCGGGTAATCTAGGACCCAAAAGCATGTTTTATTTGTCGTATTTGTAACCTTATTGATGAAATTAAAAATGATTTAAATCTTATCGAATTTGACAAATGAATTTCTATAAAAGACTTAATTACTATTTTTGTAACTATTAGAAGAGAACTTTGTCATTTCGTGGGTAATTGCTTTCTCGATATAGTCGGGGTTGACTGTTTGAATGTGTATGCTTATGTGTGACCGCTTCGCAATATATATTTCGCGAGCGGAGTGATTCCTTCCACTACTCTCATGGGAGTGGATTGTATGCCACGACAGGTTAATAAATACATCTATGGTTCGCGTCGTTCGACCCTTCGGCAGTGCACATTTTATTATTGTTGGTTCGGGCCGTTCGACCCTCGACATTTCCTACGCATGATATATTCTAAATACCCTCTGTGATTTGTACTGTTAAATTGTCTTAAAATGTAAACTGCTAAATGAAATGACGGAAAACTGAGAATTTATGAATTTATGGAAACAATTGTTCTTTCCTGTTATTATTGTTATTTGATTTTAATACCCATGCTTGACATCACACATTGATTATATTGAATTGACCTCTATCAAGTGTGAAAGTCGCCCTTTCGTCACTACCTCTTCGAGGTTAGGGGGGATACTTACTGAGTACACGTTGTTTTCGTACTCATGCTATACTTGTTGTGCATTTTTATTGCACAGGTACATTCACAACTAGTGGCTCTGCTCGACGCAATGATGTGGCTGACTTGGAGACTTAGACGAGCTGCACCATCTGGAGACGACCCGCAGCCGGCAGAGTCTCCCTCAGATGTATTGTATTTTTATTTTAAAATTCATTGTCCAGTTTGTATTCCGGACAAGTATTGTAGTACATGTATAATTCCTAGTTATTTGCTCATGCACTTGTGACACCGGGTTCTGGGATGTGTTGGGATGTATTTTATTAAAATGGATTGTTAAACTACCGTATTTACTTAGCAGATTTTTATTCGATTATTATGTAATAAAGTGAAAAGTAATGATATCAAAATGTAAGAACTTGAATATAATTCAACTGTTCAATGATTGGCTTGTCTAACAGTGGTGTCCGGCGCCATCACGACCTTAATGGATTTTGGTCGTGACAATTAATTACTGCCAGTTGAACAAAGTTACCATTAAGAACAAGTACTCGTTGTCACGTATTGATGATTTTTTTGACCAGTAGCAGGGTGCCAAGGTGTTCTCTAAGATCGACTTGAGATCTAGTTATCATCAGTGGAAGATTCATGCTTCTGATATTTCGAAGACGACATGCCGGACTAGATATATTCACTATGAGTTTTTGGTGATATCCTTCGGCTTGACTAACGCCCCGACAGAGTTTATGGATTTGATAATCTGAGTGTTCATGTCGTATCTTGATTCATTTGTCATCGTCTTCATTGGCGACATATTTATCTACTCGCGTAGTATGAAGGAGCACGAGCATCATTTGAGATTAGTGCTTCAGACCTTGCGGGAACAAAAGCTTTATGCTAAGTTCTCCATGTGTGAGTTCTGGTTGGATTCCGTGGCTTTCTTGGGGCATGTTGTATCATGCGAGGGTATTAAGTTAGATCCCAGGAAGATCGAAGTGGTCCAGAGTTGGCCTCATCCTACCACAATGACCGAGATTAAGAGTTTCCTGGGTTTAGCAGCTTATTATCGCTAGCTTGTGGAGGGATTCTCATATATTGAAGTACATTTGACTAGATTAACCTAGAAGGGTTCTCCGTTTTGATGGTCCGAAGATTGCGAGGCGATCTTTCACAAGCTCAAGACCGCATTGACTGTAATACCGGTGTTAGTGCTGCCTTCCAGTTCAGGGATGTATATTATGTATTGCGATGCTTCATGCGTTGGCCTGGGTTGTGTATTGAAGTAGGAGGGGCGAGTTGTTTCATATGCTTCACGCCAACTGAAGCCCAACGAGAAGAATTACCTCGTACATGATTTGGAGTTGGCCACGACAGTTCATGCTCTTAATATCTGGAGGCATTATCTTTATGGGGTGTCCTGTGAGGTTTACACCGATTATCATATCTTGCATCATTTGTTCAAATAGAGGGATCTTAATTTGAGGGAGCACATGTGGCTTGAGGTACTACAACACTATGATATTACCATCCTTTATCATAAGGGAAAGTCGAATGTTGTTGCAGATGGATTGAGGAGAAAGGTTGAGAGTATGGGTAGTTTAGAACTCATTCCGGTAGAGGAGAGACCTTTGGATTTGGACATTCGGTCATTAGCTAACAAATTTGTGAGGTTAGATATTTCAGAGCCCAGTCGGATTCTTGCATGTGTCGTGACTCAATCGTCATTACTCGAGCGGATCAAAGCTCGTCAGTACGATGATCCGTACTAGTTGGTTCTTAGAGAGATTGTACTACAGGGTGGTTCCAAGAAGATTTCTATAAGTGAGTATGGTGTTCTGCGGCTCCAGGGTCGCTAATTCTGCTCCTAATGTTGATGTATTGAGGGAGGAAATTTTAGAAGAGGCGCACAATTCTCGGTATTCTATTAATCCATGAGCTACGAAAATGTATTGCGACCTGAGGCAACATTATTGGTGGCGACGGGTGAAGAATGACATAGTTGAGTATGTGGTGAGACGTATAAATTGTCAGTAGGTCAAGTATGAGCACCAGAGGTCTGGTGTCCTACTTCGGCAGATTTTTATACCTAAGTGGAAATGGGAGCGCATTAATATGGGAGTCATAGTTGGGTTGCCGCGGACTTTGAGTAAGTTTGATGCACTTTGGGTCATTGTCGACAGGTTGACCGAGTTGGCACATTTTATCCCGATGGTGACTGCTTACTCTTAAGATAGGTTGGCCCAGATTTACATTTAGGAGATTGTTCGGTTGCATGGTGTGCCTGTTTCCATCATATAAGATAGAGGCCCTCAGTTTACTTTGCATTTTCTAGAGGGCAGTACAAAGTGAGTTGGGTACTCGAGTAGAGCTCAGCACAAATTTTCATCTGCAGATCGACAGGAAGTCAGCGCGGACAGTTCAGATTCTAGAGAATATGCTCAGAGCATGTGTCATTGACTTTAAGGGTCAATAGGATAGATTCTTGCCCTTGGACGAGTTTTCTTACAACACTAGTTAACAATCCAGCATCGAGATGGCTCCATTTAAGGCTTTACATGGTCGGTGATGTCGTCCGCCCATTAGATAGTTTGAGCCTGACAAGGCTAAGTTACATGGTACTAATTTGGTGAAGGATTCCATGGAAAAGGTAAAGTTGATCCAAGAGCGACTTTGTACCGGACAGTCAAGACACAAGAGTTTTGTGGATCAAAAGGCACGTGATTTATCATTTAGGGTGGACAAGAAGGTTCTCTTGAAATTTTTGCCGATGAAGAGAATCATGAGGTTCGGGAAGAAGGGCAAGATGATCCCAAGGTTTATTGGCCCATTTTAGGTGTTGAGGTGAGTTGGGGAGGTTGCTTATGAGCTCGCTTTGCCTCCTAGTCTATCGGGAGTTCATCCGGTCTTCCATGTGTCTTGCTTTGGAGGTATCATCTCGATAGGTAGCATGTGCTAGATTACAACACAATTTAGCTAGAGGAGGGTTTGGGGTAAGAATTGTAGCCAATTGCCATTGTTGACAAGTAGGTACACCATTTGAGGTCCAAGAATATTGATGCGGTGAAGGTCCAGTGGAGGGGTCAACCAGTCGAAGAAGCGGTTTGGGAGGCCGAGGAGGACATGAGGAGCAGATATCTGCACCTTTTCAACACTTTAGGTATGATTCTAGACGTGTTAGAGGATGAACGTTTGTTTCAAAAGTGCAGAATTTAACGACCCGACCGGTCATTTTGCTTTTTAGATCCCCATTCGCCTAATAAAGACTCACTGTATATGCTTTTATTGTTTGATGACCTGCGGGAATGGTTGGTTTAGGTTTAGAAGGGTTCAGGTTGAAATTAGAACACTTACTTCCTTAATACTAGCCTAGAGTGGTTAAGTTTGACTTGATTCAACGTGAGATTTGGCGGTACCAATAGGTTCATATAAGTATTTTGGGCTTGCGCATGTGTTCGGATCAGGTTTCGGATGACCGGGAGCGTTTTGGCACTTGATACCGAAAGTTGGCACATTAAAGGTATTTCAAATTCTTTAAGTTTTGTTTGAAGTATACTTTGGTGTTATCGAGGTCTGTTTAGGATTTCGATCCTAATTCCGCATGGTGATTTATGACTTGAACGCAAAATTTAGAATCATTCCGAGTTCGTTTGATAGTAATCGAACGTGCGGAAGTGTTTTTAGAAGTTTTTGAGTTTCATGTAGAATTCACGTGTTTCGGCATCTGATTCGTAATTCAAGAATTTATTTTAGTGCATCGATCACGCGAGTTAGTCCGTATTATGTTGTTGGATGTGTGAGTGTTTTTGGATGGTGCCTCAGGGGCAACAGATGAGAAACAAATTTGAATATGACTCGAATTTGGCATGGGGGAACTGTTGGTGCTTCAGGTCTGGTGCGTTACCACATGCGTGGATTTGGCTGCAGGTGCGAGATCGCCGAAGTTAGCCTTTGATCGCAGAAACGGCCTAGTAGCGGTTGGATGTGGTCCGCATGAGCGAGAAATTTCTGCAGAAGCGAACTCACTTTTGCGATGAATGGACTGCAAATGTGAAGGAAGGACAACCAGGCTTGGGTTCGGCGGTGCGGAAAGCTTTTCCGCAGAAGCATGCTCGGAGAAGCGAGGCTTAGTCCGGAGAAGCGAAGCGAGCTGACCTTGGAAAGGACCACACCTGCGAGGATTTTTCCGCAGAAGCGGAGCCGCAACTACGACTGCTTTGGTCGCAGGTGCTTAAATCGCTAGGGCAGTGAGACTTTTAATCCGAGGCTTAGGCCATTTTTTCAGACATTTCATTTGATCTTGGGCGATATTGAGATCACACTTGAGGGGTATTCTCAACAATATCCAAAGGTATGTAACTCCCACCCATTTTCTAAATGATTATGAAGACTTTATGTAGATTAAACATGGAAAATTGTGAAAACTTGTGGTATTTGTGAAGAACCTTTCTGAAAAATGGGATTTGACCACGAAATTGGTTATGAAATTAAGTAAATATTATATATTTGAGTTCGTGAGGTTATGTGTAATATTTATCTTCTAAAATTTCCTGAATCCAGGCACGTGGACCTGAGGGCGAATTTTAAGAATCTTCCAATTTGGGTTGGGTTATGACTATAGAAGCTAAATTATGAACTTTTGAGTATATATTGACTAAATTATATAACATTTGACTAGTTTCGGATTGAACGACATCGACTTGTGGCTTTTAGAGCAGATTAGTGGACTAGAAGTGAGCTTGGATACGAGGTAAGTCTCTTGCCTAACCTTGTAAGAGGCAACTCATCCCCTTAGGGGTATCTTTGTTGTGTATTAATTGTGTGGGTAGCTACGTACGCACGAGGTGACGAGAGTCCGTGCGTAACTATATTCCATGATATGTCCGGGTAGACTTAGATCCACATCATGCTTTTAATCGTACTGTTGTGTTTATTATGCGTATTAACTGTCTTGAGTAGAGCGAAGACTAGGGAATTTGAAGTTGCAATAATCGACTTAGCCTTGTTATTTTTTAAAATTGAGGAATATTTAATAATTATGAAAAATCCATGTCATCTTGCATCGCAAGTACTTCTGCGAGCGAGGTAAAGTTCTCTACTCTAATGGGATCGGGTCGTTTTTCTCGACAGTATGGTAACATTACTCTTATGGGATCCGGCCGTTCATGTCGGCAATATGGTAACACTACTCTTGTGGGATTGGGTCGTTCGTCTCGGCAGCATGGTAATGCTAATCTTTTGGGATCGGGTCGTTCATCTCGGCAGTATGGTAACACCATTCTTTTGGTATCGGGTCGTTGGTCTCGGCTGTATTATGGTAACATTATTCTTATGGGATCAGGATTTTCGCTTCGGCAGTACTGAGTACCACTATTCTTATGGGATTGGGTCGTTCGCCTTGGCAACTTCGTGCTTAATAATCAAAACAGGTTCAGTCTGGATATAGTTGAGTTAGGTTCTTCATGGACAATTATGGGATATTGGCAATGTGTTACAGTCTCTTGTTGTATTTATTGTTGTTGTTTTTATCTATCTCATTGATTACCATTGTAATTTCACCATGTCTACTTTATACACTTTCATTATTATTATTAACCTCTAGTAAGTGTCAAGTCCACCCCTCGTCACTACTCCTTTGAGGTTATACTGGATACTTACTGGGTACACGTTGTTTTCCGTACTCACGCTACACTTTAGCATCGATGTGCAGGTACTGAGACAGGTTCCACCAGTGGTCATGCGGGCGCGTAGCCGATCATCTACTGAGACAGGTGCCCCTCTATGATCCGCATCACCGGAGTCTCCTTCTATCTTATTTACTATTCCTGTCTATTACATTCATAAATTAGTTTTTAGTTGTTTTGTATATTCTCTAGATTGCTCATGTACTTGTGACGTCTTGTTTTGGGTATTAGTAGCACTTATGTACTGTTGTACATGTCATTTCTATCACCACAGAGTATGTACTTATTATGCTAACACTTTGGTGTAAAAGGACATATCACAGTTGCATGAAATTAGTGTAATTAAAAATTATGATCAAAAGGGATAAATAAATAGTAGTTTTGCTTGTGGCCTTGCCTAACGGCTGCATTAGGTGCAGTCTCAACCTAGTACAGAATTGGGTCATGACATTGTGATTAAATAAAAACAACTTTTTTTTAAATGCACTTGGTATTCAAAACACATACACACTACACATTTTCACACTATTTTTATAATGAGAGTCTCAAACCCTAAAACTCCCCACTCTCCTCCTATCCCCAACCCCCTACCCTCTCTCTTCTCTCATCACCACTGCATCGCTAGAACCCCTGTGGAAACGTCTCTATCTGTCCGCCAAAACTAATGTTGGCGCCACCACTTCCTCATACTTTATCTTCTCTACTATTGGCCGGAAGAGACAGACCTAGCCAGATATTTACTCTTTTCGACAGTCTTTGTGATTTGGTCTCTATGGTTGGAAAATATATTTTTCTAGAGAACTTTTGTGTGTGACATTTAATGTTGTTCAAGTATTTTTCACCATGGAAGCAATGTCGTCTCCGGATGTTAACTCTAGCTTACGAGTTTGAGTTTATTTGGCCTCTATGAATTCTGTCAAAATAATTGACTCCAGCAACCAGAGTGTTTTTCGACCACTGGTCTGTGGACTGATATGTTTTCCGACCTTCTCTTGAAAATGCACTCTCTTTTCTTTTACTTCATCGGAATTCCATTTTTGGTGTAACGACCCGACCTGTCGTTTTGAGCTCTAGCACATCGTGCAGCGTTTTGAGGCCCTGAGTGTCTTCTCTTCAGGTATTATGACTTGCATGTGTGGTTGGAATTAAATATCGGGAAGTTCGGAGTTGATTTGGAAAGAAAATTCTCAATTCGGGAGCTTTAAGTTAGAAGAATTGACTAAAGTGTAATTTTTGAGTAAACGACCTCCGAATCGGGATTTGAAGGTTCCAACAGATTCATATGATTATTTTGGACTTGGGCGTATGTCCGAATCAGGTTGTGGATGACTCGGGAGAGTTTCGACGCTTATTGAGGAAGTTGGAATTTTGGAAGAATTTCATAAATTTGGGTTGAGATGTGTTTCGATGTTATCGATGTTTGTTTGGTATTCCGAGTCTGGGAATAGTTTTGTATGGTGATTTTGGTATGAGAGCGCGTTCGGAAGTGGAATTGGAGGTCCGTACGTCATTTCAGGGTCATTTGGCAAAAATTATAAATTTGAAGGTTTTGAGAAGTTTGACCGGGAGTGGACTTTTTGATATTGGGGTCGGATTCCGATTCTAGAAGTTAGAGCAGGTCCGTAATGTCGAATGTGACATGTGTGCAAAATTTGATGTTAATCGGATGTGATTTGATAGGTTTCGACATCGAATGTAGAAATTAGAATTTGTTAGTTTTATTAGACTCGAATTGGTGTATGATTCATGTTTTTAGCGTTGTTAGATGTGATTTGAGGCATCGACTAAGTCTGTGATATGTTTTGAGACTTGTTGGCATGTTCAAACGGGGCCCCGAGGGGCTCAAATGAGTTTCGGATAACTTCTAGGCTATTTTTAGTTGCTGGATTTTGGCTACAGAAGTGTACTATGTGATCGCGGGGTTTTGTATGCTATCGCAATGAGTAAAATGGGAGAAATATGCAAGTGCTTCGCGATCGCGGAGGAGCGTTCGCGATCGCATAGAGGAAATATTCTGCTGCACTAACCTGACTTTAGAAGCTTATATCTCTCAATCTATAAAGAATTTGAAGATGATCCAAAAATAAAAGTTGTAGCACTTGGTGTATAATTTTCATAAAATCAAACCATTTGGAATTTAGAGTTGTGTAAAAAGAGTTATGTTTGATAAAGTACAGCCTGTCCGGGAAGAGTTTGGAAATCGCATTGTGTTGTATAGGGCTGACTTTGGCAGCTTTTACCTCATAATCTATAAGAAACTGGGAGATGGGCAAAGCATGAAAGTTTTAGACCTTGGTGTCTAGTTTTCAAAATGTATAACCATTTGCAATTTGGAGTTTAGTAAAAAATGTTATAAGCATTATACTAGAGGCTATCTGGAAGAGCTGGGCACTTGTGTTTCGCGATCGCGTAGCTTTTACCGCGATCACGAAGGAAATATTTTGGGCCGAGAAAAGTTGTGCTTCACGATCGCAGGGCATTTTCCGCGATCGTGATGAGTAAATACCTGGGCAGAAGCTATATTTCGAGGTTTCGACCATTTTTGACATATTTGGAGCTATGGAGCTCGGATTGAAGCAATTGTTTAGGCGATTTTCACCATATGGATTGGGGTAAATGTTCTATATCCGAAAGTAATTATACTTTATGATTCTATTGCTATGTCCATCATTTATATTAGATTTAAATGGAAGAAATCCAGATTTTTTGCAAAACTTTTCAAGAACAAAAATTTAAGATTAGGAGGTAAAGTTGTTATCGGAATTTGATAAAATTTGTATGGTTGAACTCGTATCGGAATGGGTTGTTGGATTTTTAGTTTCATCGGGTTCTGGGATGTGGGCCCCACTTCCAAATTTTCGAGCGGAGTTGAGAATTTTTATAAATTATTAAAGTTCAAGCATTGGAGTATATTTTTAATTAATTTTCACGTTATTGACTAGTTTCAGATTTAACGGTACCAAGTTAGGGCTTTAAATTGAAATTGTGACCGGAAAGTGGACTTTAAGATGAGGTAAATCTCTTTTCTAACCTTGCAAGAGGTAAATTTATTCATAGGTGAACTTAATTAATATGTGAGTATTTGTGGAGGCTACGTACGCACGAAGTGACGAGAGTCCGTACGTAGCTACTATCCTGTTATGTACGGGTAGTTTAGGTTTACACCATACTTTGTGAACACTGTTATTTGATGATACTTGCTATTTGTGATAAATAAAATTAAGTTGAGAATTTCTAAGGATTTAAAGCTTCTAGTTGAATTGCTTTTTTTTAAAGAAAAGAATTTAAGAGAGGATTTGATTTAAATGATTGATTTTATATTTGACCACGTCACATGAATGATTCACTAGCGGGGTAAATAGATTCATCTATCATTTGCGTCATTCGAATCTCTGACAGTGCACAGTTTAAATATTTGTTGTATCGGGTCGTACGATCTCGACATGATTTGCGCATGCCTGTATTGCTTGACTTGAAATTTATAAATAACGATATTGCCTCCCTGGTCTGAGATGAATTGATAAATGATGAAATATGAATTAGGAACCTCTTATAATCAGAGGATTGTTTACTTGCTTCTTGATTTCCTTGAGTTTACTTCCGTTTTAAATAAATCCACTACTAATTATATTATTGATGGCCATAGTAAGTGTCGGAGTCGACCTCTCATCACTACTTCTTCTAGATTAGACTAGATACTTACTGGGTTCGCATTATTTTCGTACTCATACTACACTTGCTGTATATTTTTGTTCAGTGGCCTTTTTGGGTGCAACAACGAAATTGATGCGGGGCCTTAGGTGGGTTGCATCTTCTGAGACGATCCGCAACCAACAGAGTTAGAGTATTTTCTTTTCTGTCCAACTTGTATTCTAGACAGTTATTGTATAGTATTTTAAATCCTAGAAATTGCTCATGCACTTGTGACACTGGGTTCTAGGATGATCATGGAATATTAAGTATTGAAATTTGGAAAAGATTTTTTTTTATATTCTGTAAAGATCACCTGTGATTTTAAATTGAAGGAAATTCATGATTTCAAAATTTTTAAAACGAGAATTTAGTTAACTATCTAATGTTGTCTTGCCTGACAGTGATGTCTGGCGCCATCACAACCTTTAATGGATTTTAGGTCGTGACAACATGGTATCAGAGCACTAGGTTCACTTAGGTCTCATGAGTCATGAGCGAGTCTAGTAGAGTCTCGCAGATCAGTACGGAGACGTTTGTACTTATCTTCGAGAGGCTACAAGGTTGTTATGAGCACTTCCCTTCTTGATTCCTCATCGTGTGATTTGATTCCTTTGAGGCTTATGCCTTTGTTTCTTTCCTATTCAATCTTGTGTGACGTGAAGCGCTTGTTAAAAATAGAGAATTGAGGAATTGTAATAGTACTACAGATGTGGTGCAGGATGTTTCTCCGTGCGTAGTTGATTGGGCTATTTTCGTCGCCGTGCGAAAGGATATTCTGTCCTTTCAGCTTAGTAGGTGTACTTCTGAGAGCTTTGAGGTTATGCATAGGTTGCTATGATTCTCATGAGTTGTTATCACACAGTATTGATGTGATGGTCAGATTCTTGCCTATGTGTCGGGGCTGTGATGACTTGAGAGAAGGATTGCTCAGTGCATGATTCAGTGATTCGGTATTTTATTTCCAGCGGATGAAAAGGTAATCAGACTATAAATGTTCAGGTTTGGGTTGATGAAAAACGAGACTTGGTATTTTCGAGCGTGGTAGGATTTTCATCTGTGATGCGGTGTCCTTGTCCTTGTTGAATATGTTAAGTTCGCCGGTGTTATGGTTTTCTTCAATTGTCCTTCAAGGCAAAGTATTGTGAATTAGTACAGGGAAAGCGGCAATCAGAGATCACGGTGTGCGGTGGTTCGGGAACGAATCGGTGTTCCTAGTGTTGACGTCTTGAGAAAGACGGTCTTTGGAAAGGTTAAAGTTGGTAGCGAACTAGTAGTCCAAGTGCTACAGAGATAGATTTTGATTTAAGGAAACAACTAGGCAACGAAGGACGAGGAAGGACATGTGGAAAGTGTCATGCGGTGGTAAAATTCCTAGGGGGCCAAGTGTAAGAAGCAGAAGTCGAGTAGCTGCTTAAAGAAGAGGTTTTGACTAAAGTGGGAGAGTGGAAGAGTGGCATATGGGTTCTGTGGTAGGATAACTACACGCCTTGAGGGAAGTTAGAGTGATTTGGGATTTATGGTGGACAATGACTAGGTCCACAGGCGTAATTTTGGGATATTGGCTGCTATGCGGAGGAAGGTTGGATATGACGGAAAATGAGTTGCTTGATATGAAGAAGAATAAGACATGACCTCGGATTGGGATGTAGGATCTCACCTTAAATTGATGCTCATGAGGAGTGAGCGGACTTGTACAGTTGGTGAATAGGCACGGGCTCAGGATGGCTTAAGGACCTCATAGAGTACTCAGTGCACCTTGTTGGAAGATATTGGAATGTAATATTCACAGGTGGAGTATCGCGTGTGAGCGGTTTAGCGGTCTTGTGGTGTTTACGAAGCTTCTACGAAGGATTCTACTGACTACCTCGGAAAGGTCGAATATATGCATGTGACTAGTGATTCAGAGTGTTCATGAAGTGTTTGACAGAAAGGTTTCGAGAAAATTTGGCAGGTTGACTGTGCAAGATCATGCCAACCGGGGGATAAGGAATCTTGGTGGGTTCTAGAGTTATGCAAGGATGGCTTCGAGCCAAGTAGGAGAGTCCCACCGCCTACGACTGGATTGTATGGTTATCTATTTATGAGGTTTCTGGTTATCGGTATATTGATGGGTTACTGCGACTAAGGAAAAAAAATATCAGTGTTAATTTGAGCAAAGGATTTGAAGAAATGTGTTCTGTAATTGGACTTATCGATTCATGTTCAGGCTTTGGGAAGACTCGGGAATTATGCTTCGTGTAGAAGTGAGTTACAAGGAAAGTTATTTGGCCAGGTTCTTCGTTAAGAGGGTGACTCTCAACAACTGTCCTAGTGAATCCAAGGGTTAAAATGTGGTGCCTAAGGATTTCAAGCCTGCGACATGGTTAAGAATCGAGCTTTTGCAGCGGATTCTGAAAAAAGGCTTGGGATGTTGTATGATCTCCTTGGCTTGCAGTGTAGCATTTTGAGGAATGAGAGGAAATAACTTCGGATTCGTAGAGGAATTATCAGAATGGGTGTATCAGATGAGGATACGAACATGTGCACAAGGAGGGTAGATGGTTCATGAGATTTGAGACAGGCTGGTCTCGTGATGCAAGGCTACTCAGGATGAGTGTGGATTGAGTTCTTTATGTGTTGAATGGAGTTATTATTATTTCTAAGTCAAGTTAAGGATAAGTTAGAAGAAGTCGGATCGGTCATCCATAGTTGAATTGGCATGATGGTGGGAGTGATCAGTTCCTCCAACATTATTAAATTATGCATGTGATTTGGGGCGGCACACATGAGGTTTGACGACCGCCGTAATTGATTGTATTTGGATGCATTAGAGTATTATGGCATGTTATGTGTAGGAAGATCTCGGAAGAGTTATGGTGGTTCAGACCACTACTTGAGGATTGTGTGTTGTAAGGTTATGATGATTCATTCATGTGTTGCAATGATTCTCCTTAAACTAGTAAAGTGAAAGGTTCTACAAAGTAAAGTGTGTATCCTATTACTGGTTTAGGAGTTACGATGAAATTCTTGGGTTCTCACGTATTGGTAGGATAAGTGTGTCACACCTCTTTTTTACTACCCCGACAAGGGTAATAAGGGAGTTTTTCCAATTAAAGTGACAATAATCGAAATGGGATTATTTATTGATTCAGAGTCGCCACTTGAGATAATTATGGTTTCCCAAGTCACCGGTTTATTTTAAATCCCAAATCGAGGAAGTTTTGACTTTGTTTATATTGTCTGCGAACCAGAAATTCGGGTAAGGAATTTTGTTAACCCGGGAGAAGGTGTTAGGCATTTCCGAGTTTCATGGTTCCAGCACGGTCGATTAATGATTAAACTTGGCCCAAATTGTTTAATTACTGCTTTTATACCTAAATGCGTTTTTATATCTTTTACCGTTTTTATTATTCTTTTGTATTCAAAGGATTGTTTGATACGGGTCACGTATGCGTAAACCCGTAGAATTTGATATGTGTCTAAAATCATGTCACGCGGACGTGTACACAATTCTTGATGCTGAACTCGTTTAATAAGATAAATAAAATGCGCAAGCGCGTATTTTTGTTTTGTTGTCAAAAAGAAACTGGAATCACGTCACGCAGGCATGTACGTAATTCCAGTAATTTTTAGAAATTCGTTCCTAAAAGTGTCTCTACGAGTGTTCATTTTAGTCTTATGTGTGTTACGTAAACGTATATACAATTCGAGAAAAGAGTATATTTTAGTTATTTTATCAAAGTTACGTAAAACGTATACTTCGATGATTCATTATCTAAGTTTGAAATTTCAAGGTAAACTCTATCCAAAAAGGCTCGCGAGGTTTGTAATCGTCTAAAGTCTATTCCTAAATCATGTCATAAGATTGGGCTATGGCCTAGTTTAGCCCGTTTTTGATCTCTTTAGGCCTCCTAGTTTTAGCTAATTGTCAAGAAAATAAGGTCGTACATGTCAACAATAGAAATACAAAAAAAAACATTCAACTTCAACAAATTCAGGAACTACGTATTTAAAAGCAGTAAACATACACAACTATTATAGACACATGGAGTACAATAGATTCATTCATTTCAAGTAGTCTCAACGTAATGCCGCATGATTCTTAATAAAGTCTACGGATCTATAAGTTCTGAAGTCCCAAAAAAATTCTTGAACATCAAATCCTATTCTTCCATATAAACCATATTTTAAGAATTTCAACAAGTATTGAAACTATTTTTTTTTGAATCTGGATATTTCCTCACGTGAATTACTAAGTCAAGTCATAGGGGACAAATCTAAAGAGACATTTTTAGGTAATTATGGGAATCACTTTATGTTCCTTAATCAAATTTGGACTTGGGCTATGGCCTAGTTTTAGTCCGATTTGATCACTTTAGACCATCCTAATTTGGCTATTTTGTAAGATAGGTGGTTTAGACAATTTAGCCAAGCATGACCAATCGAGGATACTAGCATGAATAGCTACCCATCAACTTTAACATAAAAATCAGAATCAAATTGGGATAATTACTATCCTTTTAACCACTAAATAATGATGTTTGGAACATAATATTCCCATATAAAGAAGATCAAACGGGTTTGAGATAAGTTACCCCTAATGAAGCGCAAAATAAGAAAAGTGTTCTCAAATTCTTATCAATCGTTGCATGCCATACTAAAAAAATTAACAGAAAATAGGACATGGGTGTTTAAAATCACAAAAAAATAATTTAAAACTTCTTGGGCTGTCACGTTAATAGGAAGGAGAGACAACTTGAGGATCAGATTCATAATGTCCAGTCCCATTTATTACAAAACCAAAACAAATATGTACACGACCTGATAAACTTGCTATTACATCATTCGTACTCTTAAAAGAGACTTTCTAACAGAACAAAAAAATACTAAGAATTAATTTAGAAGTTGATGGTTGCATCGGTGTAGACCTGCAGTTGCCATCTAGTCTTGAACTAAATTGAGCCCTTATATATCAACAGAGAATGGATCTGCCCATTGGGAGGGGTCAAGTCCAATTCTCTTGATGCTATTTCGAAACTAGACAATCGCTCACAAACATTTGAGCACTTTTGTTCAGGATAAACCTGACCATTGGGTCAGATTCATATTTTCCAGTGCAGTCTTATACTTAATAACTTCTATTATAGTTCTTAAGAAATACAGGACCATTCATAAGCTAAATGAGAACTCGAAGCCACTGCTTTTAACTAGACATCCCTTTGGTTAATCTAACAGCAATACCAGTATATCCTCCAACTAGAGGATTTCGTGTATCATTACAGAAGGAATTTTGACCATGAGGAGGTCAGATTCACTTTACTCTTGATACAATTTCTAACACTACTAGAATAGTTCTGTGTTCCCTTGGGGAAATCTGACTATGGGGAGGAGTCAGATTCGAATCCATGGAGCTATTTTGTTAAGACTATTGATAGCCGTCCTCATTTAAGCTAGTGTTTAGTCAAATCCTTTGACCATTATTAGCACATTGAGGAGTGAATCCGACTATTTTGTGGGTTTGAATTCACTTCCTTAAGGCTCTTCCGGATTTTCAGCAAGCTAAACTACTCTTTACGCATTATTATAAGGTGAATTTGACCATTGAAAAGGTCAAATTCATCTCCCTCAATGCAATTTACTTTACTAATGGACTAAGAAACAAACATAAAGATGAAATCTAGCTATAAATACATTCAGATATATAAACATATATAGTCAGCCTTTTTTTTTAGTTATCAACATATTAATTTTCATACCAAATAAATAACAAAAAGGTTTAGCTATAAAATGAGACAAATTCGAGCCAAGAGCAACATGAAATTCACATTTTTTGAGTTTTTCAATAATATCAAACAGCTACATACCGTTTGAAGAGAAAATCGATCCAAATCTTGACCAAATAAAGGTCAAGTAGCAGCAATACAACAAATAAAAGGCAGGATCGGCAGCAACCAACAAGCTCAACCAGATAAATAGTAACAGCACTAGACAACCAACCCAGAGTTTGAGATTATAAGCAAAAGACCCTCTCTTTTTTCGAGTCAGATCATCAAACAAACAAAGCCATTTCCATAAGTTTGGAGAGGATTTTTTTTTAGTAAGCAGGGATGGTGGATTCAATCTTCAGAAAAAGAGTTTATGGGGTAATGCTTTTCAGTAAAACTTCAGTCTCTAATAAAAAGAAATTTTTCAGTGTCCAAAAAAAAGCCCTTCATATGTAAAAAGAGGGTCTACTTATAGGGAGCTCAAGGATGGGATATTCTTTGGCATATTCCTCATTCAAGAGCTGAAAATAGTATAGGTACAGCTGTCAAACCTTATCCTATTGGGCAGCTGTACCTCCTTCTAGAATATTCTACTGATTTCAGACCTCATCCCCTCTTAAAGTTACTGTTCCCCCCCCCCCCCTAAAATCTGATTTCAAGATATTTTCTTAATTCTATAAGTTTCTTGGGTTGTTACACCAAGATTCTTCTATTGTAATTCCCAAACTAACCCTAGTACCCTTAGAATTACCCCTTAAGGTTAAACAAGGTTAAAAGGTTAAGTTATTTATCAAGTTTAGATAGTTCATCCTAATTGAGTGATTAACTCAATAATTATCCTATTTTGATCTTAAGTGAAGCACTTTTAGGACTTAGGCTAGGTTAATTAGGGAAGTTATTTAACCTAGGTTAACCTATCAAACAAATGTTTTTTTAAGGTTACTATTAATTAGGTTGATCTTTAGGCTAGGATTAAACTAAATTAGTCCATGACCATACACTGGTTCAGGATTAACTAATTGCCTAATTAATCTTGCCATTAATTAACTACTCGAATTATGATAATGCTTAAATAGACAGAGAAGCAATTCATCAATAAATGATCAGGTCTACGAGTAACAGTAAATCCTAACAGGTTCTTGAACTAAGTCAATCAATATGAACGATCTAAGGCAAGGAATCACAATTGTCAGAAGTAAACCTACTACTAAATGAAGAATTCATCACAGCAACCAAACACGAACAACGGACAGACAACAAATAATGAACAATGAGCAGGGTCAACGACATCTAGACCTAATCAGTAACAAGGAGAGAAAGAGAAAAGGTAACTAACCCTAAACAACAATAGAACTAACAATAATTAACGTGGTCGCATAATAACGATGTTAATGTAAACAAGAGACAAATAAGAAATCAGTAACTAAATAAATAACAAAACAAGCTAATTAGACAGAAATTCACAAAAACCAGCCATTAACATGATTTCTTTTTGTTTTGATATTGCATAGAAGTAGTAAAGAAGGAACAATACATCTTAAAAGGGCTTAGCCGGAAAACTCAAAGGTCGCCGGACTTGGCCGGATTCTGGCGGGGTTTAAGAATGACTCAAACCCACATAAATCAATAGCCCTCGACGAGAGATATCGATCCATGTAAGTTATAGCCATTAAATATCTCTAATTCGGCCGGACATGGATATTTACATTTTCAGATTTCCTAGATCTAAAAATACTCGAGATTGGGTGTTTATTTGGGGAAACCAATGGTGGGGTGAGGTTGAGGATAAGAAGAGGGTTATTTGGTACAAATTTGGGGCGGATTGGTGGTGCTCCGCCGCCGGTGGCGATTTCCGGACAGCGGAACAAGGTGGAGGACCGGTGGAGCCGTGGTGGGAGACGACGGGGACGACTGGCCCTTAGAGAGAGGTTAGAGAGAGACGGTCAGGGGGGGTGTAATACTTTGGGATGAATGGGGGTAGGTGGGGGTTGTTTGGACAGTTATATAGTTTATTAATCATCAGTTCCCAGCCGTTAGATCTAAATAGATCAACGGCTGGGATAAATTCACTATGCAAAACAGGGTCGTTTGGCCTAAATGGGTGTAATTGGCTTGGGCTAAACCTGGTATGGCAGCTTGGTCCTGGGCAATCCTAGCCCAGGTCCATTTTAATTCAACACTTTAATCAAAAACCCACCTTAACTAATTAAATCAACCTAATGTTAAAACTAAATGTAATAATTAATTATAATCCTAGTTTTTGTTTAATTAATTAATTAATTAGGAGTCATATTATTTTAATTACTCCTAGTCATTTAAAGGACGAATTTCACAATTTTGTTAAAAAGAAATAATTAAATCAAGAAATTAACATTAACATACTTTATATTAAACAATTATATTTATTTAAATGATAACTAAGGTTACGGGCTTAATCATGCCATTTTAAATTGTTTATGGATTTAAATGATGGATTATGGCTACGCAGTGTGAAAATAAACTCGCAAATAGCATTAAAATTCAACAAAAATCCATAAAATTAATTAATTTAGTGAGATTTTGTAGGATTATACGATGGAAAAAAATCACGTGCTCACAGCTGCCCTTCTTTGCTCGGAAACACGAAGAGTTCCGGGCAAAGAAAAAGTGAGCAACCGTAAACGACTTTATCCATTCATATGTTCCATTGTGAAGCGTTTTGAAAGGTTGGACCGAACCTGCTTCAAAGGTTGCCTACATATCCTTGGCTATAAAGGAATCAGGTCAGTGTAGTTCTGGAAGTTTTGGTAGCTGGGTCTACCGACTAACTGTGGTTTCACTGCGGTTGCTGCTGATCTCCTTATTACACCAGAAATAAAAGAAGTTAAGCTATACTATGATCTACGAATTACAAGAATCCTATCTACCATCTTCAAACTTGGTCTTGTTGTTTCTACAGTTCGGTCGTTCATCTTGAACTGTTGACTTGCCCCCCCAAAGTGAGTTTCTGTTATTGCTAACACGGATCGAATTCTGAAATGGGCTCCCTTGTTTTCCAGGTGGGTGCCTGATTGTCGAGGCTTGGATTCCATTCCCTTGTTCTCTAGGCGTGTGCCTGATTTCCACACCTTGAAACTGTATTCCCTTGTTCTCCGGGTGGGTGCCTGATTACCAAAACTTGAATTTGTATTCCCATGTTCTCCAGGCGGGTGCTTGATTTCAACGACTTGAAGTTGTACTCCCTTGTTCTCCAGGTGAGTGCCTGATTATCAAAACTTGAATTTGTATTCCCTTGTTCTCCAGGTGGGCGCCTGATTTCCGAAACATGGATGGTATTCCCTTGTTATCCAGGTGGGCGCCTGATTTCCACAACTTTAACTATATTCCCTTGTTCTCCAGGTGGGCGCCTGATTGCTAAAACTTTAACTGTATTCCTTTGTTCTCCAGGTGAGCGCATGACTGCCAAAACTTTAAACTGTATTCCCTTGTTCTCCAGGTGGGCGCCTGACTGCCAAAACTTGAATTGTATTCCCTTGTTATCCAGGTGGGCGCCTGATTGCCAAAACTTTAACAGTATTCCCTTGTTCTCCAGGTGGGCGCCTGATTGCCAAAAACTTGAACTGCAAACTGAATGCTGACCCCGTTCTTCAGGCGGGCTCCTGACGCCTCTCTAACTTGAAATTGAATGTTGATCCTATTCTTCAGGCGGGATCCTCCTGATGCCTCCCTGACTTGAAATTGTAAACTGAAAGCTGACCCAGTTCTTCAGGCAGGGTTCTCCTGATGCCTCTCTGACTTGAACTTTGAATGTTGCCCATGTTCTTCAAACGGGCTTTCCTGATGCTTCTTGAACTAGGAAATTGAAAGTTGAACACTGATCTTGTTCTTCAGGCGGGCTCCTGATGCCTCTTGAACTTGAAAATACAAACCGAAAGTTGACCGTTCTCCCGGTGGGTGCCTTCAATCACAACAAAAAAGACAAAACAAAGAAAACTTTCTGCCCCAGTTTGGTATCTGGGCTCATATGTGAGATTTAATCGAATCATGTTACCCAAAATCTCTAAGAATTTAAACTAAATCCCATTATCCATGAGGGTCCTGAAAATTTCAAACTGAATCTCATCTTAAGAATGAAAACTTTGAAACCAACTATATTTCCTCAAAGTAGAGCTTAATGCTAGATCTTGCAACTCATGCATGTTTTGAATTTTAACTAAGTCCCATTGTCCAGGAGGGTCCTGAGAACTTCCAATTAAATACCATTATCCAGGCGGGTCCTGAGAATTCACGGTCGAACCTGTCCGGTACATGCTTTCCTTACGGAGGATTCCTCCGGAACCAACGATATTTCTTGCCCCTGTTTCAATCAAAGAAAACTTTATCAGTTTAAAAAAGTGGTGGTTAGTTTGTGGCATTCTTGTTGAAGATGGCTTTCCCACTGGCGTGCTTTGTTCTAACTGGCTGCTTTGAACTGGCCAAGGATTTGTTTGACTTTCTGACGAATCTCAACCACAGGACCCTAAAAGACCCGAATGACCTGCACTCAAGCCACTGTTTTACATTTCTGTCCTTCTCATTTGAACCTCTGCATCTTC
>ML277878.1:9215-70601 GCA_005239495.1 Nicotiana undulata
TATCCCCCCCCCCCCCCCCCCCCCCCACACACACACACAAGCTGGAGGGTGAACACACACCAAGCTTGCCAAGAATTTTGTGATGAAGCTGTCCACATAAAGCCTTTGTCATTATGTCAGCCGGCTGGTTGGCACTGGAAACAAATTGCAAATAAATTAGTCCAGAATTCAAGCATTCACGAACATAATGGCAGTCAATCTCAATATGCTTAGTACGTTCATGGAAAACTGGGTTTTGGCAATATGAAGGGCAGCCTGGCTGTCACAATAGATTGGAACAGGATTGTCAATAGGTAGTCCAAGATCCCCAAGAAGTCTAATCAACCAAGATATCTCAGTAGCCACCTTCCTTAGTGACATGTACTCAACTTCAGCTGAAGATAAAGAAATGGTGGAATGCTTTTTGACTTTTCCATGAAATTAGACTGCCACCAAGAGTCACATAAAACCTACTCTCGAGAGATGGCACAAGAGGGCCAACCAGAATCAGAATAGGCGTAAGAGAGAAATTAGAAGAATTGGAGAGAAAAACTCCTTGAGAAGGATCATTCATGAGATATCTGAGAACATGTAGGCCAGCCACCATGTGAGGGACCTGAGGTTGCTAAAGGAATTGACTCAGGTGCTAGACAAAGAAAGAGATAACAAGCCTTGTATGCTGTAAGAAATTGAGTTTCCCAATAAGTCTTTTGTAAAGACTAGAATCGGGAAGAGGATCTCCCATGTCCAAAGTGATCTTAACATAAGGATTTAGTGGAGTCACAACTGGAGAGAAATGATGGTAATTGAACTCAGTGAGGAGATTAGTTGTGTACTTGTGCTGGCTCATGAGATAACCTTGATGATAGTGATTTCCATCCACAAGAAGTAATGTACTGACCCCAGATCCTTAATCTTAAATTGATCATCCAAAAAAGATTTCAAAGAGTTCATTTCAGTGAGGTCATCTTCAGCCAAAAGTATGCCATCAACATAAACAACCAGAACCACTAGAGAACCATAATAAGGCATGGTGAGGAGGGAGTAATCATTCAGACTTGAAATTTAGCCTTTAGAGAGCGAGGCTTCAGACAGTTTTGAAAACCACCGTCTGGAGGCTTGCCTAAAGCCACTGACTTCTTGAGTTTGCAAACCTAAGAATGGAAGAAGAAGAAGGAGTGACATCAAGAACTGGAGGTATTTTCATGTAAACCTCCTCATGGAGATAACCATTGAGGAAGACACTGTTAACATCCAACTGAAACACAATCCATCCTCTCTTGGTGGCAAGAGTCAGCTGGAACTTGATAACATGGAAAATGGTCTCGGTAAAGTTAATGCCTTCCCTTTGAGTATCACCTCTAATAACCAACCTGGCCTTGTATCTTTCAACAGACTCATTTGCTCTTTGTTTGATCTTATAGACCCACTTACAAGGAATAACCTTTTTATGAGGGGGAAGGGGAACAATGTCCCAAGTTTGATTTGCTTCAGGAGCACTAAATTCCTTTAGCATAGCCTCATGTCAGGAAGAATGAGAAGCAACTTGCTGGTAGAATTGATCCTCATGCATGTGTGTTTCACTAGGCAGAACCTTGGAAAGGGTAGAAGTATAAGGAATGGAGTTGGCAGAAGAACAAACATAGTCTTTGAGATAAGCAGGCTATGTAACAGTCATGGTGGATTTTCTTAAAGGAGGGGGAGCAGGTGTAGGAGTAGAAGAAAAACTAGGGGAAGGAGGAGAGGTAGGTGGAGTAGAGGTTGAAAGGGGTACTAATACAGAAGGAGGAATGGCAGGAGAAGTAGTAGGGTGGGAAGGGATGACAGGTTGAAGGGATGGAATGTCCACAAATGGTGAAGGTAAAACAATGGAAAGAGAAGGTGAGGAAGAGGAAGAGCAAGGAAAAATGTGTTCAAGGAATACTACATCCTGAGAATAGAACACGGAGGAATTGGACATATTCAACAACTTATAACCCTTCTTACCACAAGGGTAGCCTAGGAAGTGTTGATACCCAACTTTTTTCTCATATTTTTCAAATATATATATATGTACTTTCAAAATAGTGCATATGCATCATTATTTGATTTATAAGCATACACAAGTATTTTTATAAATTTCCCTAGTTTTAAAAGGCTTTAAACCAATTTATTTCTGTATTTCTATTATATAAATAACCAATAATCACCTTCCAAATTATTTTTGTGATGATTTAATCACCTAAATTTATCACTTATATCAATATGAGGTTTTAAATATTTTCAGTACATTTCTTATAATTAAAATTGTATTTTTGGCTAAATTGCATATCTTTGCAATAATAGCCCATACGCATACTTAATTACACTATTTTTGCAGAAATTATCTCTTTATATTTTTATAATGTTAACTAATTATTTTTTATTCATTTTCTAGACACAAATGATATTTTGTTACTTATTTATTACTTTTATAAATTATTTATTTGATTAAAATTGGGTATTTAAAATCTAGCCCTAAATTTCTCCTATTTTCGGACCTAAAACTACCTAATACACGAGCCCAACACCCTTACACTAGCCCAAGACCAATTAGACCAACCCCATACCCGATCGCGACCCGTTTAAACCACCCGACCCAAAACTCTTTTAAATTGTGGCCGTTGATCTCTGAGATCAACGGACCACGTTACACCCTTCCTTTTAATTACACCCAAACCCCTAACCCTAATTATTCCGCACCATCCCACCTCCCTTGAATCCTCTCACTAACCTATGATGACCCAAAAGGTCATCCCTTATTTTATATGTCAAAACGGTGTTCCGAGACCTTGAAAGACTCTTTTTATCTCACCTCATTTTGCGTGCACATCGCGGGCGTATATTCGGGAAGCCTTTATATGAAAAACTGAGAAAATGCTAGTTTTTGCCTTAAAAATTTGATTTAAGTTGACTTCGATCAACGTTTTGGGAAAACGGACCCGTAATTTGACGATCCCGGAGGGTCCGTAGGAAAATATGGGACTTGGGAGTATGTGAATCGAATTCCGAGGTCCCAAGCCCGAGAAATGAATTTTTGAAAGAAATTGTTTTTTCTGAAAATATAAAGTTAGAAATTTGATTATATTTGAAATTTATGGTATCAGTCCCGTATTTTAGTTCTGGAGCCCGGTACAAGTTCAATATGATAAATATGATATGTCTGTAAAATTTGATAAGAAACGGGAGTCGTTTGACGTGATTCAGAACCGTAGTTGTGAAATTTGATGCTTTGGAAGTTTTAGAAATTTTCTTTGATTTTAATGATAAATTCGTTGTTTAAGGTGTTATTTTTGTGATTTAATCGCACGAGTAAGAACGTAGGATATTTTCGAGTTTGTGTGCATGTTTGGTGTGGAGCCTCGAGGGCTCGGGAGAGTTTCGGATAGGCATCGAGGTGTTTTGAACTTAGAAAATCTGGTATTTTGACTGTTTGCTGGTGTCTGAACTTTTATATTATGAGAACGCATGGAAATCCATGCGAACGCACAACACAAGCGGGGAAGGGGGTTGGGTAACATTGTGCGAACACACAGACCTAGGTGCGAACGCGGAGCTTTAGGATTTTACTCAACGCGAACGCACCGGGTCAGTTGCGAACGCATAAAGTAGGAAGGGGCCTGGGGGCTGGGTAGATTTACCTCTGTGCGAACACATCCTTTGTGATGCGAACGCAATGGGCAGGGGAAGGGAATCCTATGCGAACGCATAAGGCTGGTCGCGAACGCATAAGGCAAGTTTTGCCCAGTTTTCTTAAAAACAGTAGCATTACGGGATGTCTTCTAATTTTCATAACTTCTTCACCTAAACTCAAACTTGGGCTATTCTTGAAGGGGTATTTCACCACAAAATCATAGGTATGTATTCTTAAACTCGTTTTCTTCAAATTTCATTAGCACCCATTAGATTTCTAGGCCCAAAATTACGTTCTTAAGGGTAGAAAGTTAGAGGTTTGGGTAGAGTTAGGGCTTTTTCAATAATTGGAATTTAGACCTCGTTTTGGGGTCGGATTCCGGAACTAATTACATATTCGGACTCGTGGATGAATGGGTGATCGGGTTTTGGTCCGAACATCGTGTTTTGACCAAGCGGGCCCGGGGTCGATTTTTGACTTTTTGGGAAGAATGCTAGAAAGCCTATAATTAAGCCTTAGAATTGAATTATTTATCATTTATTGAAGTTATTAAGTCAATTATGTCTAGATACAATTGATTTGGAGTCAAATTCAAACGGGAAATCGGTGATTGAGGCTTGATTTTGGTCGTGGAAGTCGAGGTAAGTGTTTGGCCTAACCTTAGCTTGAGGGAATATGGGTTGTGTCCTATTTGCTATGTGTTAATATCATGTTCAACGTATAGGTGAGGTGACGAGTACCTATACGTTGGTGTCAAGCATGCCCGTGAGTCGGATATTATGAAATATGTGGTTTTCATTGATATTTACTGTATTATAACTTGAGTTTCACTTTGTGGTTATTCATTTTGGTAGAAATTCATGGTATTGAATATTGTTGAGTATTGATTTCTGTTGAGAAATTTTATGTGAAGATACGTACTTGAGTGAGATTGGTTATAGCTGTGTCCCTTGCCAGGGTGGTGATAATTCTACTGTTGTTCCCTTGCCGGGATGTTATGATTTAGTTCATATTGTTGATCATTCCTTGCCGGACTTCTGTAATTGATATTGTTTGGGTGAGGAAGAGTGTAAAGCACGAATGGTGATGTCGTGTATTGATTATTGTGAGGATGAGAGTGTAAAGCACGAAGGGTGATGCCGTGTATTGATTATTGTGAGAGTGTAAAAGCACGACAGATGATGCCGTGCCATATTATGATATTAAAAGCACGAAGGGTGATGCCGTGTATTTATTATTGTGAGAGTGTAAAAGCACGACAGATGATGCCGTGCCATATTATGATATTAAAAGCACGAAGGGTGATGCCGTGCCATTTCTATTGATTCATTGTGAGGATGAGAGTAAAAGCACGAAGGGTGATGCCGTGTATTTTCATTTACTATTTGGTGAGAATGAGAGTAAAAGCACGAAGGGTGATGCCGTGCACTATTTTTCTCTGTGATGCTATTCCTGCTGTTCACGTTGATATTGAATTTTTGTCGTACTTCACTATTTCCTTTATTTGATATTCCTTCCCCCCAGTATGTTCCCCTTTTCTTTATACCTAGTTGTTTACTTCCTGTTATTATTATTTCCTCCGAATATTATTAAATTGCACAGGTTGTTTTGGGTTGTCATGTCCTAGCCTCGTCACTACTTCGCCGAGGTTAGGCTCGACACTTATTCAGTACATGGGGTCGATTGTACTGATGCTACACTCTGCACATCTTTGTTGTGCAGATCCCGGTACAGGACCCTACGGACATTAGAGCGAGGAGGCTGCCTTCAGTCCACGTGGAGACACCTAGGTAGTCCTGTTGGCGTCCGCAGGCCTTGGCATCCCCTTCTTCTTCTTTTGTATTCAGTTCTAGTTACTTCAGAAACATATGTACTTATTTCATTCAGACCTTTATATGTATTATTCATAGACAGTCCGTGAATTATTCATATATGTATTATTCATTGAGTTATATACCTTGCTTCATTTTGTACTTTTATTCATGTCAATGTTGTATTTCACATGTTATCAGATAATAATAAAGGAATAAAGTAAACTAAACATTCACGTTGGCTTGCTTAGCGGGTTCAACGTTAGGCGCCATCACGGTAGGAAATTCGGGTCGTGATGAGTTGGTATCAGAGCACTAGATCGCTCAGGTCTCACAATTCACGAACAAGCTTGGTAGGTTCTGAGGGATTGGTACAGATATTCTATACTTACCCCCCTCCCCCACCCCCGAGGCTGCAGAGTTTAGGAATACCTTCACATCTATTCTTCTTTGTCGTGCGATTTGAATTCTAAATGATAATTGAATTTCTATTCTATTCTCTCGCAGATGGCGAGAACACGTGCTTCTTCATCTACTGATCAACAACCCGAGTCTCCAGTTGCAGCTCCTACGAGAGGCCGAGGACGAGGCCGAGGCAGGGGTAGAGCTCAGCCCAGAGCAGCAGCCCCAGTGGCAGAGCCTCAGGTAGAGTTTGCCGATGAGGTTCCTGCCCAGACAGTTCCGGTGGGACCAGCTCAGGTCCTCGAGGGGTTCATAGCCACCCCGGTACTCTGGGATGCTCTGGTCCGTTTAATGGGCCTTATGAAGAGCGTTGATCAGGCATGTCTACTTCCTACAGCACCAGCCGTCTCTCAGGCTGGGGGAGGATACCAGACTCCCGCTACCCACACACCAGAGCAGTTAGCTTCTCAGTTCCAGACTCCAGCACCTCAGACAACTAAGGTTGTTCAGCCGGGTATGGTGGCTTAGGCCGTTGATGGGGCAGCTATGTCTGCTGATGCTTTATGGAGATCGGACCGGTTCACCAAGCTGTTTCCTACTACTTTTAGTGGTGCACCTTCATAGTATCCCCATGATTACTTAGACAGTTGCTATGAGGTTCTTTGGAACATAGGGATCGTGGAGACCAATGGGGTCGATTTTGCTACTTTTCGCCTTTCAAGTCCCGCCAAGACTTAGTGGAGGGATTATTGCTTGACCCGACCAACTGGGTCACCACCTTTGTCTTGGGGTCAGTTCTCTGATTTGTTCCTGGAGAAGTTTCTTCCAGTCACCCAGAGAGGGGATTTCCGGAGGCAGTTTGAGCGCCTCCAGTAGGGTTCTATGACAGTTACTCAGTATGAGACCAGGTTCATTACTTTGGCCTGACATGTTATCATGATACTTCCCACCGACCGAGAGAGGGTGAGGAAGTTTATCGAGGGATTATTTTAGCCGATTAGACTGAAGATGGACAAAGAGACAGGGAGTGATATTTCCTTTCAGGAGGCGGCCAATGTGGCCAGACGGATCGAGATGGTGTTATCGCAAGGTAGTGGTCAGGGGTCTGACAAGAGGCCTCATCATTTTTGTTGGTTCAGCGGTGCCTCATCTAGAGGCAGGGATTCTTTTGGTAGAGGTCATCCTCCTAGACCATTTCGGTCCGCACTTCAGGTTTCTCGCAGTGCTCCAGGCAGTCATGGTTCCCACATGTCATATTCTGATCAGTTGGACTACAGTGCACCATCAACTCCTATTAGTGCACCACCGCTCCAGAGTTTTCAGAGTGGTTATTCAGGTCGATAGGGACAGTTTCAGGGCCAGCAGCCTCAGCAGCAGAGATCTTGTTATACTTGTGGTGGCCCGGGGCACATTGCTATATTTTTCCCCCGAGCCTCGAGTGGTTCTCAGCACCAGGGTTCCCATGCTATGATTCCCGCACCAGGTGCTCCACCACCCCCTCATCCAGCCAGGGGTGGAGGGCGAGGTGCTAGAGGTGGAGGTGAGATAGTTAGGGGTGGAGGTCAGGATATTAGAGGTAGAGGCCAGCCAGCAGGAGGTCGACCCATGGATGTTCAGATTGGTGGGGCCCAACCCCGATGTTATGCTATCCCAGCCATACCTGAGGCTGAGGCCTCTGATGCAGTCATTACAAGTATGGTTTTAGTTTGCAGCAGGGATGCTTCGATTTTATTTGATCCGGGGTCCATATTTTCCTACGTATCATCATATTTTGCTCCATATCTGATTATGCCCAGTGATTCCCTGAGTACTCCTGTATATGTGTCTATACCGGTGGGTGATTCTATTGTGGTAGATCGAGTCTACTTGTAACGACCCAAATGGTTGTTTTGAGCTTTAGCGCGTCAATCAATGGTTGGAAGTCATAAACAACTTCATTTTAGGTATTATGACTTGTACGTGTAGTCAGAGTTGAGATTCAGGAAGTTCGGAGTAGATTGAAAGGAAAATCTTCATTTCAGAAGTCTTAAGTTGGAAGAAATGGTTAAGATTGGAATTTGGAGTAAACGACATCGGAATCAGGACCCGAAGGTTCCAGAAGGTTCGTATGATGATTTCAGACTTGGGCGTATGTCCGGATCGGGTTTTGGATAACCCGAGAGCGTTTCAGCGTATATTGTGGAAGTCAGCATTTTTGAAGGAATTCCCTAAGTTTGGCTTGAAGTGAACTTCAGTGATATTGATGTCCGTTTGGGATTCCGAGTATGAGAATAGCTTCGTATGGTGATTCTGGAGTTGGGAGAGCGATCGGAAGTGAATTCGCATGTCCGGAGGTCAATTGGTTAAAGATAGAAATTTGAAGGTTTTTGAGAAATCCGACCGGAAGTGAAAATTTTGATATCGGGGTCGGAATGCGATTCCGAAAGTAGGGGCAGGTCTATAATGTCAAATATGACTTGTGTGCAAAATTTGGGGTCAACTGGAGGTGATTTGACGGGTTTCAGCATCGAATGTGGAAGTTTGAAATTTCAAGTTCTTAAAGATTTGGACTGGAGAGCGATTCATCGTTTCGATGTTGTTTGATGTGATTTGAGGATTCGAGCAAGTCCGTGTCATGTTTTGGGACAGGTTGGTGTGATTGTACGGGGTCCCCGGGTGGATTCCGGGTGGTTAACGGATAAAAAGTTGAAGTTGAAGAAAGCTGAAGGTTGCTGTCATTCGTGTAACCGCACTTGCGAGGCTTTGGCCGCAGGTGCGGCTATGGGCGCCGCAGGTGCGGAAGTTTGGCCGCACCTGCGGAAGCGCAGGTGCGAAGAGGGGGACCGCAGGTGCGGAAATGAGGTTGGGCAGAATGTTTTTAAAGCGTAAATTTTGTCATTTCTCTCCTAATTTCAGTTGGAATGGGCGATTTTGGAGGAGCTTCAAGGGTGATTTTCGTCAAGCATCAAGAGGTAAGTTATTTCTTCATGTTTTTGAGTTAAATACAAGATTATTACATAGATTAGATATGAGAAATTGAGGAACATTTGGGAATTTTAAAGGAAACCTAGAAATTGGGTAAATTGGATTTTTAGCAACGAATTGAGCATGAATAGTTGACGTAGATGTATAATTGGGATAGTAAGACTACGGGTAGAGATTATCTTCAAGAAATTTTGAAGTCCGGGCACGTGGCCCCGAGGGCATTTTGGTCATTTCATTGAGCAGGGTTGGGGAATTATATAATTTGAATTTGTTGCCGGTATAGGAATGAATTTTCATTGGTTTATCGTTATTTGGATAGTTTGGGGGCGTTGCGCATCCATTGGAGTCGTCGGAAGAGCTTGAAAGCCGGTTGTGAAGTTTTGGAGCGAGGTAAGTCTCCTTTCTAACTTTGTGAGGGGGAATCGTCCCCCTAGGTGAACTAAATGAATATATATTCCATTGCTTGCGGGGGCTACGTACGCACGAGGTGACGGGAGTCCGTTCGTAGCTACTGTTATGCCTTGTCCGGGTAGTCTAAGACCCACTAGCATGCCTTGCTTGTTGTACATGTGAGTTTATCAATGATATTAGTCTAGTGAAATTATCGAGTTAATAATTGAATACTTAAAAAGGTCAGAGCTTATTTTACTTAGTCATTTGAGAAGAGAATGGATCCTTCCGTTTATAGTTGTGTTCCGGATGGATCGGTGGTATTTATAACTTTATCAAACTAGACAAATGAATTGAATACTATCTTCATGTTCATCTAAAGAGAATTTTATCATTTCTTTGAGAAACTGCTTTCCTGATGAAATTTGGACCCACTGCGTGATTATGTGTACTTATGAGCACCTGAGTCGTAGGTATGATTCGCGAGCAGGTTAGCCTTATTATTATTATGTTGACCGCGTCGCATGATCGATTTGCGAGCGGGGAAAATAGATGCATCTATGGTTCGAGCCGTTAGACCCTCGGCAGTGCACAATTTATTATTGTTGGTCCGCACCGTTCGACCCTCGGCAATTTGTTACGCATGATAAATGCTGCGTATTTTCCTGTGATTTATACATGTTTATTGGCTGAAGCATATTTTGAGTTACCAGTTAAAATGAAGGAGGATTTATGTGAAAAATGTGGAACAAGTTGATATTTATTGGTATTTCTTACCTCCGATTATTGTTTAATTGATTATGATACTTATTCTTAACACCTCACTTGATTAGATTTATCCGACTTATAGCAAATGTCTAATTTGACCCCTCGTCACTACCTCTCTGAGGTTAGGCAGGATACTTACTGAGTACACGTTGTTTTCGTACTCATACTACACTTGCTGTGCATTTGTTGCACAAGTACCCTCATAGCACAGTGGCTGACTTGGAGACTTATACGGGCTGCATCATCCGGAGGCGCTTCGCAGCTGACCGAGTCTCTCTCCTATGCATATGTACTTTATTTTTAAAGTCCTTGTCCCATTTGTACCTCGGACAAGCTTTGTATAATTGTATAAATTCTTAGAAGTTGCTCATGTACTTGTGTCACCTGGTTCTAGGGATGTGTTGGGATTATTTTATTAAACTGATTTGATTTGCTGTCGTATTTAATTAACGAAGACTTATTTATTTGATTATGAAGTGCAAGAAAAAGTAATGATTTCGAAAATGATAAAACAAGAATTTATTTCAACTAATTAAAGGTGGGCTTGCCTGATAGTGGTGTCCGGCGCTATCACGACCTTATAGATTTGGGTCGTGACACTACCGTTCGTGTTTAGTGGTTATTGGCGGTCTTGAGAACAATGTAGATCTTCTACTCCTTGATATGGTTGATTTCGATGTCATTTTGGGATGGATTGGTTGTCGCCCTATCATGCTATTCTGGACTGTCATGCCAAGACCATGACCTTAGCCTTGCCGGGAGTACCTCGATTGGAGTGGAGGGGGACTCCTGGTCATTCTTCCAGCAGTGTTATCTCATATATGAAGGCTCGGCGCATGGTCGAGAAGGAGTGTTTGGCCTATGTTTGTGATTCTAGTGCCGAGGTTCCTTATATGGAGTCTGTGCCCATTGTCCTTGAGTTTCCATAGGTGTTTTCTGCAAATCTGCCAGGTATGCCACCCGACAAGGATATTGACTGCATTGATTAGGCTCCGGGCACTCAACCCATTTCTTTTTCGCCATATCGTATGGCCCCGCCAGAGCTAAATGAGTTGAAGGAACAATTACAGGGTGCGTCAGTGTTGTTTGTTAAGAAGAATGACGGAACGATGAGGATGTGCATTGATTACCGGCAATTAAACAAGGTTACAATCAAGAACAAGTATCCGTTGCCGAGGATTGATGATTTTTTTGATCAGCTTCAGGGTGCCAAGGTATTTTTAAATATTGATTTGAGATCTGCTACCATCAGTTGAGGATTCAGGCCTCCGATGTCCCTAAGACAGCCTTTCGCACTCGGTACTAGCATTATGAGTTCTTAGTGATGTCATTCGGGTTGACAAATGCCCCAACTGCTTTTATGGATTTGATGAACCGAGTGTTCAGGCCTTATTTGTATTCATTCGTGATTGTCTTCATTGATGATATTTTGATTTACTCCTGCAGCCTGGAGGTGCACGAGCAGCACCTTCGAGTCGTTCTCCAGACTCTGAAGGACAGTCAGTTGTATGCTAAGTTTTCGAAGTGTGAGTTCTGGTTGAGTTCAATTGCATTTCTGGGCCATGTTGTATCAACAGAGGGTATTCAGGAGGATCCCAAGAAGATTTCAGTAGTCAAGGATTGGTCTAGACCCACATCAGCTACAGAGATTCAGAGTTGCTTGGGCTTAGCAAGTTACTATCGTCGGTTTGTGGAGGGCTTTTCATCTATTGTAGCCCCGATGACCAGGTTGACTCAGAAGGGTGCCCAGTTCAGGTGGTCAGACGAGTGTGAGTCGAGCTTTCAGAAGCTCAAGACAGCCTTGACCACGGCACCGGTGTTAGTTTTTCCTCAGGTTCAAGGCAATATACTGTGTATTATGATGCTTCTCGGGTTGGACTTGGTGCAGTGTTGATGCAGGATGGCAAGGTTATAGTAAATGCTTCACGTCACTTGAAGGTCCATGAGAAAAATCACCTAGTTCATGATTTGGAGTTAGCAACTATTGTTCACGCGCTGAATATTTGGAGGCATTATTTATACGGCGTGTCTTGTGAGGTGTTCACAGATCATTAGAGTTTGCAATATTTGTTCAAGCAGAAAGAGTTGAATTTGAGGCAGAAGAGATGGTTGGAGCTATTGAAAGACTACGACATCACCATATTATATCATCCGGGGAAGGCCAATGTGGTGGCCGATGCTTTGAGTAGGAAGTCAGCCAGTATGGGTAGTCTTGCTTATATTCCGGTCGGGGAGCGACCGCTTGCTTTGGATTTCCAGGCTTTGGCCACTCGGTTCATGAGATTGGATGTTTCTGAGACCGGCAGTGTTCTAGCTTATACTGTGGCTCGTTCTTCATTATTCGACCTTATTCAGGATCGACATTATGATGATCTTCATTTGCGTGCCCTTAGGGACACGGTGCGGCACAGTGGTGCCAAAAAGGTTTCAGTTGGTGATGATGAAGTTTTGCGGATGCAAGGCCGTATTTGTGTGCCTAATGTTGACGGACTTCATGAGTTGATATTAGAGGAGGCCCATAGTTCCCCATATTCCATTCATCCGGGCGCCGCGAAGATGTATCAGGATCTGCGGCAACATTATTGGTGGCAGAGGATGAAGAAAGATATTGTGGCATATGTAGCTCGCTGCTTGAATTGTCAGTGGGTTAAGTACGAGCACCAGAGACCCGGTGGATTGATGCAGCATATTGAGATTCCTGAGTGGAAATGGGAGCGTATCACCATGGATTTCGTAGCTGGACTCCCACGGACTCAGAGGAAGTTTGATGCAGTATGGGTCATTGTGGATAGGCTGACCAAGTCAGTGCATTTCATTCATGTGGCAGTTTCCTATTCTTTGGAGAGATTAGCAGAGATCTACATCAAGGAGATTGTTCGCCTTCATGGTGTGCCTGTGTCCATTATTTCTGACCATGGTACGTAGTTTACCTCACATTTCTGGAGAGTATTTCGGCGTTAGTTGGGCACGCGGGTTGATTTGAGCACAACGTTTCATCCTCAAACGGACGGACAATCCGAGCGTACTATTCAGATTTTGGAGGATATGCTGCGAGCATGTGTTATTGAATTTGGAGGTTCTTGAGACCAGTTTTTGCCTTTAGCTGAGTTTGCCTACAACAACAACTATCAGTCGAGCATTCAGATGGCTCCCTATAAGGCGTTATACGGTAGGCGGTGTCGGTCGCCGGTTGGGTTATTTGAGCCGGGAGAGGCTCGGTTGTTGGGTACGGAGTTAGTACAGGATGCCTTGGATAAGGTTAAGATCATTCAGGGTAGACTTCGTACGTCTCAGTACAGGCAGAAGAGTTATGCTGACCGCAGAGTTTGTGATTTAGAATTCATGGTTGGGGAGCGAGTATTGCTTCGGGTGTCTCCTATGAAGGGCGTGATGAGATTTGGGAAGAAGGGCAAGCTAAGACCCAGATTCATTGGCCCGTTTGAGATTCTTGATAGAGTGTGAGAGGTGGCTTACAGACTTGCGTTTCCACCTAATTTATCAGCCGCGCATCTAGTGTTTCATGTATCTATGCTTCAGAAGTATCACGACGATCCATCCCATGTGTTAGATTTCAGCAGTATCAAGTTGGACAAGGATTTGACCTATGAGGAGGAGCCGGTAGCCATACTAGACCGACAGATTCGTCAGTTGAGATCGAAGAGTTATCCTTCGGTTCGAGTTCAGTGGAGAGGTCAGCCTGCCGAGGCAGCTACCTGGGAGTCCGAGTCCGATATGCAGAGCCGTTATCCCCATCTATTCCCGATTAAGGTAATCTTCTATGTTTGTTCGAGGACAAACGTTTGTTTTAGAGGTGGAGATTGTTATGACCCAAAAGGTCATCCATTATTTTATATGTCAAACGGTGTTCCGAGGCCTTGAAAGCCTCCTTTTATCTCACCTCGTTTTGCATGCGCAACCCGAGCGTATAGTCGGGAAGCCTTTATATGAAAAACTGAGAAAATGCTAGTTTTTGCCTTAAAAATTTGATTTAAGTTGACTTCGATCAACATTTTGGAAAAACGGACCCGGACCCATGATTTGACTGTCCCGGAGGGTCCGTAGGAAAATATGGGACTTGGGCATATGCCCGGAATCGAATTTCGAGGTCCCAAGCCCGAGAAATGAATTTTTGAAAGAAATTATTTTTTTCTTCTGAAAATATAAAGGATTTTAGAAATTTTATTATATTTGAAATTTACCGTATCGGGCCCGTATTTTGGTTCCGGATCCCGGTATAGGTTCAATATGATAAATATGATGTCTGTAAAATTTGGTAAGAAACGGGAGTCGTTTGACGTAATTCGGACCAGTAGTTGTGAAATTTGATACTTTGGAAGTTTTAGAAATTTTCTTTGGTGTTAATGATAAATTCGTTGTTTAAGGAGTTATTTTGGCGATTTGATCACACGAGTAAGTCCGTAGGATATTTTCGGGGTTGTGTGCATGTTTGGTTTGGAGCCCCGAGGGCTCGGGAGAGTTTCGGATAGGCGTCAGGGTGTTTTGAACTTAGAAAATCTGGTATTTTGACTGTTTGCCGGTGTCTGAACTTTTATACTATGCGAACGCATGGAGACACCGAGGTAGTCTTGTTCGCGTCCACAGACCTTGGCGTCCCCTTCTACTTCTTTTGTATACTATTCTAGTTACTTGGGAAACAAATGTACTTATTTCATTCAAACCTTTATATGTATTATTCATAGGAAGTCCGTGAGTTGTGACTCCAAAATTCTGGGATTTGGTTTTGTGAAATTTCGTGAAGGCATTAGTTTGAGTTATATACCTTGCTTCATTTTGTACTTTTATTCATGTCAATGTTGTATTTCACATTTTATCAGATAATAATAAAGGAATAAAGTAAACTAAACATTCACGTTGGCTTGCCTAACGGGTTGAACGTTAGGCGCCATCACGGTCTTGACGGTGGGATATTTGGGTCGTGACAGAACCCTAGCCGCTGTCTCTCTCAACCTCTCCAAATCCGGCCCTAAAATGAAATCAATCATTGATTCTCTTGCCTTATTTACCTCCCGTCACTACTGGTTACTCGTCTGTGGTGTTACCTAGTTGCTTGCCTAGCATGGCAAGCAAATCTCGTGAAAATCGAACCAAATCGGTGCAAATCTCTGATTTCTCTAATTATTTTGTCTATGTTTATCATCTATTCTTTGTAAGTACGAATATTTTTCATATTTGTTGATGATTCTTACCTACCCTAAATTAGGGTTTTCAAACCTCTTTCAATCGAACCAGAATGGGTTCGATTTTCTAATTTTTAATAATATTCGGTCTATATTCATCCTATTCTTTGTGATGTTTGCTTTTATTTGTATATCTTGCCGATTTTACACTTTCCCTAAAATTAGGGTTTTGAGATTTTTCCCTTTTCCTTACTGATTCTGACGAATCTTTCCTTTTCTGTGTTTGATTACACTTTTTCCTTATGTTTCCCTAATTTTACTTTAGTATTTGCCTTAAATATTCTGAACGATTTTGTGTTTTAGTATTATTTTGTGTTTCCCTAACTTGTTGAATCTTTGATTTTGTGCCCTAAAATTGCTTCTATTTGATTCCGGAATATTTTCTTGCATCTGAATGATGTGTTTTCCATGTCTATGTATTAATTTATACCACTATATAAACCCTTCCCCCATTCCCTTTAGGAGGACCTTTTTTTTGAACTCACTATAGCCTTACTAGACCTAAAGTTATCCTGATTTGCATTCTATATTCTGACTTTGGCCGGCTGGAATCCAAGGCCATTTAGTTCTGGGATCTTGCTACTCAGAATACTGTGGACTTCTATTAATTTGTGCATTTTCACTTAACTATCGAGTCACTTGACTTCTGCAATTTCATTCTTACATGTCTCTGATTTGCATATGGTATTACTACTGAATTTATGGTTCAATATGCTTTTGAGTGATGTTTAGGCATTGCTCTATCAACTATGTATGTCTTAGTCTCTTTAACACTTAATTGTTCCTAATGTTTCCAGTTCTGAAGTTATCTAAACTTTTTTAAGGTCTATTCAGTTAGTGTATTGACTCCGGAATGGCTATGACCATGTTTACTCACTTGTCCTGAACCCTGTAGTGAATGCCTCACATTTTTGTTAGCCCGTGTTAAGACTCTCATTGCTAGTCATAATTTGCTTCTCTGTTATTGGGTCAACACGATCACTCGACCCCACACCCCTCTAGTGTTTTCTTGTGGTTTGGAATAGTTGTCGCGTCATGTTTGAATTGTTGCCTTGAGATAAATCTTTGATACAAATCGGATCATCTTTTGTTAATTATACCACTAAAACAATGTTACATGCTACTCTGAGGAATAGTTTGTATAAGTGTCTTAATTTGTGACTGTAATTTCACCCCCTACTAACATGATGCTCTTCCCCTTCTATGATTATTTGACTCATCACAATGCTGTTCTATTTCCCTGGTAATAACACTAGGTTGTGTACTTAGCATAATTCAACCATGTTTTAACTTATTCTGCACCTATGATCTTGCCAATCTTGCAAACATGTTCTTTTATCAACTTTTCTTTAGCACGTGACTGTTGCTGTGTTAAGTGTGAAACCTATTTATTAGTTTCATTAAGCTAGTTTTTTTCTAAGTTCTATGATTTGTTCAAATGTATGCTTGGTTTTCTCAATTTGATCATGTATGAATCCCCCAATTCCTATTTCTCAGTTTTGGTCCTTTATTTCACCTATCACCTAAGCTCTTTTTGAATCCCATTCTTAGCCGGCTGAAAGCCAAGGCTACTTAGGTTCTGTCCTTTGGCCTCCCTAGTGTGAGCACTGCTCAGGGTTCATTTGAGACCCTTGTGAACTCTTACACATTAGGATTTGGTCCCTAATCCTTCATCTGAACTGTCTTTGTTAACCTACCTAGTGTGAGCACTGCCTTGGGTTCTTAAAGCCCATGGAAACTCTAACACACTAGGGCCTTGGTTCTATTTTCTCAACTCTGTTTTGTGCTCACTGGGTGAATCACTCAATTCCTGGTTTCCTTATGTCCATGAGTATGTACCTTGGGCTGTGGAACTGTGAGAATGAAGGCCTAGCTTGGCCAGGTGTATCTTTGGGCCTGCTGTAGGCTCCTTATAGCTATTCTACTTTGTAATTTATTCTATTCATTCTGGGTCTGTAATAATTCTTGTAATAACATTTTGGGGTATTAGTGAAATTGGGAAAGGGGGTTTATCTTATACTTGCATTGAATTGGGTTGAAATCCTGCATATAGGTTTATTACTTAGCTCAATAATGTGTTTTTATATGTTCAGTTGTCGTGTGTTAGAAATCATGCCTATAGGTATTCTATTATGTTCAATCATTATATGTTAGCAATTCTGCCCATTGGTTCATCATATGGTTCAATTATGTTCTACTTCTGTTTGTTAGCAATCATGCCTATAGGTTATTGTATGATTCAATGTGCGTACATGATTCTGTTTACATGTTGCCATATCTACAAATTATAGAAACCATGTCTATAGGATCTAAAATCAACTTTAATTGTAGAAATCATGCCTATAGGGTCTGAATCAATTCTTATCCCACTTGTTTCTTCAGGAGTTTTCAATATTGTGTCATTGTCATCACTAGAAAGCATGCCTATAAGATTAAATACATAATTCTTAATATTATTCTGTGATTACCACTCTTAGAAACTGCATAAAACACCTAGACATCATGCCTATAGGTTTAATCCCGTATGCTTAAAACCAGTAGGCAATTATGTAGGCTCTGGAAATCGTATTAAGGAATGGCTTTTGCGTATAAACTGCATGCTTATTAACTCAGTATCACATAGAAATCCTGCCTATAGGTTTCTTCAACCTTAACTAGTGCAAATCTGCAATTGTCAATGTTAATCAGCTTCGCGTGCATTTGATGTCTAAGTGTGGGGGCTAACTTGATCCCTTATTTGATTATATGTGAAAGTTCAAAATGTTTTGTATGTCGCCTAGTATTTTTCCTTTTTAGAAACCTAAGTTAAAGTCTAGAACCACCCTGAAATAGAGGTCCAAGTGCCTCCTGGACCATAGGCATGGAACGGGTAATGCACGCATAGGGTACGACTTAGAATTGACTAGTGCGCTTGAGGTAAACAACTTAAAGATAGTAACCGGGTAGCAGAAGATGATAGCATGTGCCCACTGAATAATATGAGTAACACCTTACCTTGAGGGAGTTACGAAGTATTATTTATGTTGCACGGGGTGATCCTTTAGGCTAAAAAATTGACTAATTCATATAATTCGAGTTCGGCCGGACCCACCGTTGTGGACCTCGAGGAGTGCCTAATACATTCTTCTCGAGGTAATTTGATCCCTTACCCGATATTTGGTGACGTGACTGGTTGATCCATAGTTATCTGCAAATAGGTGCCCTAACGCACCTTAATTCGTTAGATGGCGACTCTCTCTTTTAATTCCATTCCTTAAAAGAGTTGTCACGTGTCGAAACCCGATTTCACGAGAAAAAAGGGCCCGACAGCATGGCGACTCTGCTGGGGATATTTTAGGCTCTTACCATTGCGAACTTGGTCTATATGAATTAGTCTCTCCCGATAAACATGTCTTTATTATTTTGCTGTCACTTGAACGTTCCCGCTCCCATTTTCCCTTTTATTGTTACATGCACACCCTCTTCCCTATTTCCCCTTTATATGAACTCACATGCAACTCTTCGCTTAATTTGGTTACAATGTGCATTTCCCCTTTATTTCCTAATCATGTTCATTGGCTCCAACTTTTAAATTTTATTATATCATGTCTTTCCCAACCCTAACCCCTTTATTTGCTTTATTACAATTTTCAGATTATGTGAACTAACTTCTTCCATGTTTTTCTTTCTTTTCTGTCTTACATTTATTAAATACTATATTTATTGCTTTCATCAAAATACTTGACAACGTGTTGTTTTATCTTTGGATAACTCATGCTCCACATCATATTTCACTCGTGCATAATTAATACCATAGCGGCACTTGATGAGTGTCCGCGCTCTTCCTATATCAACTTTTTAAATTTGGAAAGGCTTATTGCGGTAAATCTAGTCGATCAGCGGTGCAATCGATGGTTCCGTGCCTTTTCCTCTCAGGTCGTCCACTTGAGGGTACCGATCTAGAATCTTCTAGAAAGCCCCACTCTGATATTAGCTATGCATGCATCATGTCTAAACTATATGGGTTAGAACGCTATCCTCGTGATAACTCTCTAAGGCAAACCTTGTCCAAAGTCTATCGGGATTTCCATAATACCAACGGGCACAATCATGATATGTGCATTATTTGGAGAAAACGTGCCGAGATGCTAATCATTAATGTGTAAATAGTCGAATCCGTAGGGGGAAAGGGCTAACTTTATCTGTTTTGCATAAATGAGGCACGAAGTCCCCAGGTTCGGCATGGTTAGAAGTATCCCACCTTTGTTGCTAGATTGGTTGGAAAATCTCTCGCCAAAAACCATGTGAAAAGGGTTCTTGGAAATTTACTTTCTTTGCTAGACATTCAGCCAAACAATGTACTGATCGAGGCCGCTACTATGTTCTGGGATAAAAAGAGGGTTGTTTACCGTTTCCGGTGATATAGAAATGACTCCCCTTCTTGAGGAAATAGGAGTCTTTGTTGGGTTTCCCTGGGATAGCCGTGGTCTGTTCGTATCGAAAAATTACACTTCTCGAGGGTTTTTGAAAATGATGGATTTTATAAGGAATGATGAGTTAATTTGCATGAATAAGTCTTACATACCCTTCGACTTCCTTTACGAACATTTTGGGCACAACAAGTCCTACTGCCTCTATCATGATGAGTTTTCCATCATTTCTCTGGGTTGGACTCATCGCCTGGTTTTTGTGTTCATCGTCTGTTTTCTGGGGATGCTGGTATTCCCAATACGAGGAGAGAGGATCCAAACTCGCTTAGCTATTGTTACCAAAACCCTAATGGAAGGAATTGAGGGGCAGACTTACACTATTGTCCCAATGATCGTAGCAGAGATATACTGAGCCTTGGACTGCTGCAAGAAAAGATATAGGCATTTTGAAGGTTGCAATCTGTTGCTACAAATATGGCTGTTGGAACATATTCAAAGGGGACAATACTCAAGAATTTTCACGGCGACCATGGAATGACCACATAGCTTTTCACCATCCAAAAAGAATGACTTTCATCCCAAACAAGTTTGCACAACCAGGAAACGCTGTGGGTTGGGTACACTTCTTTAGCAATTTAACTGACAACAAGGTCCATTGGATGTTTGAGCGGTTCCCTACTAGCGAATCCATCATCTGGTCAAGAGATGTTCCTCACTTAGTTCTAATGGGGTTAATGGATATCTATTTTTATGCTCCTATTAAAGTCATGAGGCAGGCTGGGAGGAAACAGGTCATACCACGAGTTTCCAAGATGATTCACTACAAAGCAGATTTCCAGGGTGATGCCATTCCATTCAAGTGCGAGGCGCAACACGTGTGGCATCTAAAGGTCATTGTGGAAAAGGATACTATCGAGCCAAATCGGTATCATGCCGGCCATGTGTATTTCTACCCATCATGGTTGGTCGATGACATTGCAGGAGAAGTCAAGCCAAGGATTGATTTGGGAAATAGGGTCATAGACAACGTTGCCGAAGTGCAAGTAAAATACAGAAGGTTACGCAAAAGGATCTTTGATTTTGAGGTCAGACACTTGGAACAACACAAAGTGGACATGAAAGCAATCAATGAATGGAGAGGAATCGCTATGAAATCAACAGAGAGGTTGGAGTATTTAGAGCAGGGTCTGATGGAGCTTGAGGGATAGATGAGGAAAAGGATCGTGGATTGTCAGAATGCAGAGGGCAATGAAGGAGGACATCTAGAAAATGCGTATCTGCTATTGGATATGCGCGACCTGGGGAATCTGATTGACGGGGCTAAGAAGGCCAGGCTTGGAGAAGGTCCCCCTAGGACCGGGTAGATTAGGATTGATGTTTACTTGTTTTTCTAGAGTCGTTTTAGAATCCGATTGTAATAAGGAAAATGCCGCTAGTAACTCTTTATGATTAGTGTCATTTTAATAGAGATTTGGTATATTTATCATATTAATGAAATGATGCAATTATCGACATTAAGTTTCTCCAAATCTATATGTTGCTAGGCCTACCTCGGGCACAATGAGGTCCCCAAATTAGGACGCGAATTTATAATTTTGCAATACATGTTTAAATACTACAAATATCCTTTCAAGGCTCCCTACTGACTTATTTACCTTTTTTTTTTGCTTTTACTTGTTTTGATTATTCACATCCCTTAAGGTTGGTTCGTGCATACTCGCATCATCACCATACCATACCAGATCCAGAGGTCCTCTACCTCCTCCTCCTTCAAGTGATCCTAAAAGCAAGGGAAAAGCTAAGCTGGACGACATGAGTGGTATCAGGAAAGACAACGCTACGCATGCATATAATGTTGAGACTTCAGATGGTCGGAATACTCCAGCGCAGAATGATTTGGTTTTACGGTTGGAACAGAAACTATTGAAGTTACAAGGGGAACTTGAGCATGTCCGCAACTTGGCAAGCCTCTCCCTCACCTTGAACGTCTCAGATATCAACCAATAGAACGCCCAATACCCAGCGCCTCCTCAAAACACACCAAACCAGCATCCAAAAAATCCTCCCGTACCTTATCAATACGCCACACCTCCCCAAAATCCTAATCCTTCACCAGTACCAACTCCTCCTCAGCACCAACATCATCCAACCCAATACCCGTAAACTACTACCTACCATACTCCTCAAAACACACCATAGCCTACCTCTGATCCACAGAACTCGGCCAATGATCACCACTACACCCAAATCCACAGAATCCATCAAAACAACCGCATATACGTAGAAACCTTACCTCACACTTCACAACAAACCCATACACACCAGAATCCGTCTGGAAGGACATGCTCATCAATAATATGGCGGAGGAACTTAAGAAGCTCACAAGTCGAGTCCAAGGCATCTAAGGGGGTAAAGGCATAAAGGGTTTGAATTATGAAGATTTGTGTGTTCAGCCGTATGTAGAACTTCCAGAGGGTTACAAACCTCCTAAGTTCGAAATGTTTGACGAAACAAGTGACCCAAAGGTACATCTGAGGACATACTGCAACAAGCTCGTAGGAGTTGGAAAAGATGAAAGAATCCGCATGAAGTTATTCATGAGGAGCCTCAACGGAGACATCCTATCTTGGTATATCAGTCAAAATCCAAAGAAGTGGGTTAATTGGGTAAGCATGGCATCGGATTTCATGGATCCGTTCAGATTCAATACTGAGAATGCTCCAGATGTCTTCTATATCTAGAATCTTAAGAAGAAGAAGACAGAGACTTTTCGCGAGTATGCTACTCGGTGGAGATCGGAAGCTGCAAAAGTAAGGTTGGCATTGGAAGAAGAGCAGATGAACAAATTCTTTGTCCGGGCCTAGGATCCGCATTACTACGAGAGGTTAATGGTTATCGAAAATCACAAATTCTCCGACATCATCAAATTAGGAGAAAGAATTGAATAAGGGATTAAAATTGGGATGGGAACCAATTTTGAGGCATTACAAGCTACCAACAAAGCCTTGCAGTCAGGAGGCATATCCAAAAAGAAGGAAGTAGGGGTTGTGATGGTAGCCCAAGGTCTGAAGTCTCCTCTCACATACCAAACACCTCCACCCACATATCATCCTTCACCTCCTAGATATCCGCAACCCGCCACCACTTACCATACTTACAATACCCATCCAACATACTACCACTCACCACCAACCCGCCAAAATTATCAGAAACCCAGACCAAATTTCGATCGTAGGCCGCCCAGACAATATACCCCTATTGCTGAACCCATCGATCAGTTATATGAGAGACTGGAAGCTGCTGGTTATGTCACTCATATTCCCGCTATTCCCATGGAAAACTTCTCTCAATGGGTCAATCCAAATAAGACATGTGCCTACCACTCCGACATGAAGGGTCATACCATTGATGAATGTTGCACTCTGAAAGACAAGATCTAGACATTAATTGATACCAAGGTTATATAAACAAAAGAGGCTGCACCTAATGTCCGCAACAATCCTCTCCCAGATCATAGGGGTGAGAGGGTAAATGTGATAGAAATTGATGAAGAATGGGACCCGGAAGGGTCAATTGGGCTCATTCGAGAAAGGGATGATCCTAAGAAACCTGCAACCACTTTCACTCCTATTGTGGTACAGATACAACCACTAGTCAAAGTTGAAGTAGTCGCTCCAACTCCATTCGAAGTGGAAATGACAACACCTGCGGCTGCGCCTGCTCCGTTTGAAGTAGAAGTGACCACACCCTTCACTGTGGTGGTAGCACCTACACCATCCTTTAAGTCCAATGTTATACCATGGGACTATGTGTTAGAAGCAAGGAGGAAATGAAAGGGAAAAATAGAGGAAATAGGTGCAACGCAAGGGATGACCAGGACTGGTAGAGTCTACACACCTGAGCACCTAGGGGGAACAAACTAAGAAGCCGCTTCCAAACAACCTATCATTGAAACCGGCCCAGATGATCTTTGGAGAAAGATGCAAACGAGAGAATACTCTGTAGTGGACCATCTGAATAAAACCCCTGCTCAGATATCTATCTTGTTATTACTGTAGAATTCTGAAGCACATAGGAATGCATTGACGAAGGTATTAAATGAAGCTTACGTACCCAACAATATTACCAATGGGGAAATGGATAACATGGTCGGACAATTATTGGAAAGACATAAGATCACTTCCATGAAGACGAATTTCCACCAGAAGGGTTAAGTCACAACAAGGCGTTGCACATCACGGTACAATGTGAAGTCAAATTCATTGTTAGGGTTTTGATAGATGGAGGTTCCAGTCACAACATCTATCAGTTGATGACTTTGAAGATATTAGGCAAAGGATTACATGAGATACGAGTAGGAACTATGAAAGTAAAAACATTCGATGGATCTCAAAGGGCCACGATCGGAGAAACCAACCTTTGCTTACAAATGGGCCCAACTTGGTTTGATGTTGAATTCCAAGTAATCGACATATTCGCCTCATATAATTTATTACTGGGATGACTTTGGATACACGGTGTCGGGGCTGTAGCATCCACTCTGCACCAGGCTGTGAAGTTCGAATGGAACCATCAGGAGGTGATCATTCATGGAGACGGATGTAATCCCATTTGTACCAATCAGACTGTTCAAGTCGTGGAAAATAGAAGGAAGTTGGGTGGAGAGACTTAACATTGCATTAAGTGCGTTAATGTAATTGAAAAGGGCAAGTGGTGGAGCAGCAAAATAGAAAGCATACTGGCATGGGCAGGGTGTGAACCTAGTAAAGGGCTAGGAAAGAATCTCCAAGGTATTGCCAAACCAATATAGCTAAAACGTCATGGCACGACCTTTGGATTGGGATATCAGTACACCTGGCATGAGTATCAGAATTGGCCGCCACCATGGCGCGGTCCTTACTACCCTATTGAACAGCCAATACCGCATTTGAGCCAATACTTCCATCAAGCTGATATGATATGGGGATCCGAAGAAGACAAAGTGCTAGCTGGTTTGAGGAATCTATTTTTAGAAGAGGAAGACATGGATTGCAGTGTAATAGTTGAGGAGGAGGAGGAGGAAGGCCTCGTCATCCGGACAGTGGAGAAAGGAGCCGTCATCAGAAACTGGAAAGCCACACCATCAAGGGCCCGCCGAGTCCCGGGGTAGCCTGACTACTAGTGTCATTTATTTTCGAAAATTACCCTTTTTGAGCATTTTCAAAGCATTTTCAGTATTTCGTTTTGGAAACATTGTTTGAATCCTTAAAATTGCTATTGTTTGACATTTTGATATTTATCAATGGCTTAATGTTTTATTATTTATTACGATTCTCTATATCTTTCTCTCTACATCATTACTATTTCTTACCTTGATGAACCAACGATTGTGACATGTAATGAAACAACGCAACATAAGGATAGTGACTTGGAAGAGATAGAATAAGAAGATGTAATACTTGAGGAAATTGTCAGAGAAGTTGAGAACTTTGAGAATAAGCCTAAGTCCAACCTGGACGAAACTGAGATAGTCAACTTGGGAGATTCTGAAACAATCAAAGAAACTCCATAAGCATTCATTTGTCACCATCAGATAAAGAAGAGTACACTCATTTCCTGAAAGAATATGAAGACATTTCGCATGGTCATATGATGATATGACCGAATTGAGTACATCTGTAGTGGCTCACAAGCTACCCACCAATCCGATATGCCTGCTGGTAAAGCAGAAGCTTAGAAAGTTCAAGTCGGATATGAGTCTGAAAATCAAAGAAGAAGTCACCAAGCATATCAAAGCTAAGGTCCTCAGGGTAGTTGAATATCCGACTTGGTTGGCTAACATTGTGCTGGTTCTGAAGAAGGACGGGAAAGTTAGGGTCTGTGTCGACTATTGGGACCTAAATAGAGCAAGTCCCAAAGATGATTTCCCGCTACAAAATATACACATACTGATCGACAATTGCGCCAAGCATGAACTCAAGTCCTTTGTAGATTGTTTCGCGGGTTATCATCAGATCTGGATGGATGAAGAAGATGCCGAGAAAATAGCTTTCATCACACCATAGGGAGTGTACTGCTACAAAATGATGTCGTTCGGCCTAAAGAATGTTGGGGCCACTTACATGAGGGCCATGACAACTATTTTCCATGACATGACACACAAGGAGATAAAAGTATATGTGGATGACGTCATCATCAAATCCAAGAAGGCTATAGATCACATAGCATATTTGAGAAAGTTCTTTGACCGGCTTCGGAGGAACAATTTGGAATTGAATCCCGCAAAATGTGCCTTTAGAGTTCCTGCTGGGAAATTGCTAGGATTCATCGCCAGGCGCCAAGGAATTGAGCTAGACCCATCAAAGGTCAAGGCTATCCAGGATTTGCCGCCTCCAAAAAACAAGAAAGATGTAGTGAGTTTCTTGGGGCATCTCAATTAATCAGCCGCTTCATAACACAATCAACCATGATATTTGAGCCGATTTTCAAAATGTTAAAGAAGGATGCCGCCACCAGTTGGACTGAAGACGACCAGCAAGCTTTTGACAAAATCAAAGAATATTTGTCCACACCACCAGTCCTAGTCCATCCAGAGCCTGGTAGACCACTGCTACTCTACCTCTCTATAGTAGATGGAGCTTTCGGTTGTGTCTTGGGACAACATGATGAGACAGGAAGGAAAGAACATGCCATATATTATCTGAGTAAGAAGTTCACACCCTACGAAGCACGTTATTCTCTGCTGGAACGCACTTGCTGTGCTCTAACATGGGTAGCCTAGAAATTAAGGCACTACTTCTGTGCCTATACCACATATCTCAAATCAAGGATAGATCCTTTGAAGTACATCTTCCGGAAGACAATGCCTACAGGTTAGCTAGAAAAATGGCATATATTGTTAAGTGAATTTGACGTCGTTTATGTAACTCAGAAGGCAGTTAAAGGACAGACTTTATCGGATCATCTTGCAGAGAATCCTGTAAGAGGAGAATACGAACCACTAAAAATGTATTTTCCTGATGATTAAGTGACATTCGTAGGAGAGGATATTGCTAAAGTCTACGACGTGCGGAGAATATTCTTCGATGGAGTTGCAAATTTCAAAGGAGTATCGGAGCCGATTTGGTGTCAGAAACCGGTCAACATTACCCGGTGTCCGCAAAACTCAGATTCCCGTGCACCAATAGTATGGCAGAATACGAGGCTTGCATATTGGGGCTTAATTTGGCCGTTGACATGAATATCCAAGAATTGCTGGTAATTGGTGATTCGGACCTGCTGGTACACCAAGTACAAGGAGAATGGGCCTCAAAGAACACCAAGATACTACCATATCTACATCATGTACAAGAGCTGATGAAGAGGTTCACGAAGATAGAGTTCAGGCATGTCCCGAGAATCCAGAATGAGTTCGCAGATGCACTGACCACCTTGTCCTCTATGATACAACATCCGAACAAGAATTTTATCGATCCCATTCTGGTAAGAATCCATAATCAGCCAGCTTACTGTACTCATGTTGAAGAAGAACCAGATGGAAATCCATGGTTTCACGGCATCAAGGAATACTTGGCAAAAGGAGAATATCAAGGGCATGCAAACCATATTTAGAAACAGATGCTCCGGAGATTGTCCAACCATTTCTTCCAAAGTGGAGGAATTATGTATAGAAGGACTCCAGACCTAGGACTATTACGGTGTTTTGATGCCAAGGAAGCTTCCAAACTGCTTGAAGAAATACACGCTGGAACCTGCGGCCCACATATGAATGGTTTCGTCCTAGCCAAGAAGATACTTAGAGCAGGATATTTTTGGATGACTATGGAAACTGACTGCATCAGGTATGTCCAGAATTGTCATCAATGCCAAATACATGCAGATATGATACGGGTACCTCCAAATGAACTTAATGCAACAAGTGCACCTTGGCCTTTTGCTGCCCGGGGAATGGATGTCATTGGACCAATCGAGCTAGCCGCTTCAAACGATCACAAGTTCATTCTAGTGTCCATAGACTACTTCACAAAGTGGGTTGAACCTGCATCTTACAAAGCCGTAACCAAGAAAGTCGTCGGAGATCTCGTTAGAGACCGTATTGTTTGCCGATTTGGGGTTCTGGAATCCATCATCACTGACAATGTCGCCAATCTCAATAGTGACCTAATGAAATCTATGTGCGAGACCTTCAAAATCAAACAAAAAGAACTCCACTGCATACCGACCCCAAATGAATGGAGTCGTGGAGGCCGCCAACAAGAACATTAAGAAGATACTAAAGAAGATGAGAGAGAATCATAAGCAGTGGCACGTGAAGTTACTATTTTCCTTATTGGGATACCGTACCACAGTCCGCACGTCAATCGGGGCAACTCCTTACTTAATGGTTTACGGTACTGAAGCCGTCATTCCCGCCGAGGTAGAAATTCCTTCCTTGAGAATTATATAGGAAGCTGAGATCAGTGATGCAGAGTGGGTAAGAAGTCGCTATGAACAATTAGCTCTCATTGACGGGAAAAGAATGAATGCAGTGTGTCATGGTCAACTTTATCATAACAGAATGTCCAGAGCTTTTAACAAAAGGGTCAAACCTAGACAGTTCACACCGAGGCAGCTGGTGCTGAAACGAATCTTCCCACATCAGGATGAAGCCAGAGGAAAATTTTCACCCAACTGGCAAGGTCCCTACATGGTCCACAAAGTACTAACAGGAGGAGCACTCATACTCGCAGAAATAACGGAAATTGGCAAAAGCCTATCAATTCAGACGCAGTCAAAAGATATTATGCTTAAGCTATTTAAATTTATTCATCTGATGTAACTGAACTACGCTTGACCTGATTCCCGCTTAAGAGAGGATACGTAGGCAGCCCAGTGGGTTCTGTCATAATTCAATAAATTTTTCATTTCCCCACAACCAGAAACTGGGGCAGAATTTTGAGGAGGACCCTCAAAATTCCAGAGCAAGTCCAGCCAACGTCATCATATGCAGAACAGTCAGAGAACCGCCTAAGAAAACTGGGGCAGAATTTTGAAGAGGACCCTCAAAACTCTAATACAAGGAATCCTCAATGTCTCTAAAAGTGTCACAGGCATTGGTTCATCTAATTTACTTGATATTACATATTTTCTAAATAACTACATTCATCCTAGGCACACATATTTTTTGAAAGCTTTATCTTATGAAACAGCCAGATGCTACCCGTGGTAACTCAAGCAGGATTTCGATACCGAGCAGAACAAAGCAAATAGGTAGAGGCACGAACCAACCTTCCCCGTAAAACTCACGAATTTCCTTTGGATGCAGGAACAAGGAAGCAACAAGTACGTGTGCACCTTAGAATCACTATCTTTATAACGACAAAGCTGCCAAGCGCAAACATATTTCCAGCTAAGAAATACCCTGCTCCTACTTATTACTTATTCATTGCATGAGACTAAACATTGTCTCCATCTTGCATGAGGCTAACCCTGCCTCCTCAATTGCATAAGGCTAAGCACTGCCTTACACTGCATGAGACTAAGCATTGTCTTCATCTTGCATGAGGCTAAGCCCTGCCTCCTCAATTGCATAAGGCTAAGCACTCCTTCCCCTGCATGACACTAAACATTGTCTCCATCTTGCATGAGGCTAAGCCCTGCCTCCCCAATTGCATAATGCTAAACACTGCCTTCCCCTCCATGAGACTAAGCATTGTCTCCATCTTGCATGAGGCTAAGCCCTGTTTCCCCAATTGCATAAGTCTAAGAACTACTTCCCCTGCATGAGACTAAGCATTGTCTCCATCTTGCATGAGGCTAAGATCTACCTCCCCAATTGCATAAGGCTAAGCACTACTTCCTCTGCATGAGACTAAGCATTGTCTCCATCTTGCATGAGGCTAATCCCTGCCTCCTCAATTGCATAAGGCTAAGCACTGCCTTCTGTCACATGAGACTAAGCGTTGTCTCCATTCTTGCATGAGGCTAAGCCCTTCCTCCTCAATTGCATGAGAATAAACATTGTCTCTCCTTGCATAACCACAAACGCTATGCTATTTGAAATCTTGCACTATTCTCTACCTCGGGGCTAAGCTCTGCCCCCAATATTACACAAGACTAAGCTTTGTCTTGTTACATTTCAAGCATCATGTCTTTGCATCTCATGGGCTGAAATATCACCATTTTGTCCGAAGGCGTCATAGTCCGAAGGAATCACCCTCGTAGCTGGAAGACACCATGTCATGGCCCGAAGATCTCAATATTGCACATCATTATTCAAAGGCGTCATAGTTCAAAGGCACCATCCTCATGGACCGAGAACATCATTTCATGGCCTGCGAATCCCCTATCTCACAATTCGTGGCCCAGGACATCATGGTCTAAGGACACCATCCTCATCGTCCAAAGACAACTCTCATGGTCCAAAAGGAATTTGCATTATGTCTAAATTCTCTCAATAATACATATATATTTGCATGCATCGTGTATTAAGTTTTGCAGGTGAGCCAGGAAGTAACCGTTCTTCTAACGGGAGCAATCTTCGCTCCGATTTCCGTCCAACGTTCATATCCAGAAATTATTTCAAACGTAACCAATCACCGTCCGTTACCCATTCACATATGATAACCATTCAAATATCCATAACCATTCCCAATACCGATATCATCATGTCTAGAAAAGCTTGTCCGTTCATACAACAACTCCATCGGTTTATTCCACCGTTGGATCCAGAACTACACATGGCCTGATTCCTGTAAAACCAGGGATATGTAGGCAGCTCAGAAACCAGGTTCTGACCTATATTTTTCTAAATCACCCCATTCAGTCAAAATTGGTCATCATTTCTTTACCCGGCAACTCTTTCATCCTTTTCGGGTATAGAGGGGCAGCTGTTGATACTCAATTTTTCCCTTATATATATATATATATATATATATATATATGCCATTCTTCCCGGGTATACATCAACATTTGATTTATAAGCATACACAAGTATTTTTATAATTTTTCATAATTTTTAAAGGCTTTAAACCAATTTATTTATGCATTTCTATTATATAAGTATCCAATAATCACCTTCCAAATTATTTTGTGATGATTTAATCACCTAAATTTATCACTTATATCAAAATGAGGTTTTAAATATTTTCAGTACATTTCTTATAATTACAATTGCATTTTTGGCTAAATTGCATATCTTTGCAATAATAGCCCATACGCATACTTAATTACACTATTTTTTGCAGAAATTAAAATTTTATATTTTTATTATATTAAGTAATTATTTTTAATCATTTTATAGTCACAAATGATATTTTATTATTTATTTATTACTTTTATAAATTATTTATTTGATTAAAATTGGGTATTTAAAATCTAGCCCTAAATTCCTCCTATTTTCGGACCTAAAACTACCCAATACACTAGCCCAACACCCTTACACTAGCCCAATTACCCCTGTCCCTAGACCAATTAGCCCAACCCCATACCCGGTCGCGACCCGTTTAAACCACCCCACCCAAAACTCTTTTATATCGTGGCCGTTGATCTTAGAGATCAAGGGTCCACGTTACACCCTTCCATTTAATTATACCCAGGCCCCTAACCCTAATCATTCCTCACCACCCCGCTGCTCTTGAATCCTCTCACGAACCTTAGTCGTCGTCTCTCTCAACCTCCAAATCCGACCCTAAAATGGAATCAACCATTGATTCTCTTGCCTTATTTATCTCCCCTCACTACTGGTTACTCGTCTGTGGTGTTACCTAGTTGCTTGCCTAGCATGGCAAGCAAATCTCATCAAAATCGGACCAAATCGGTTCAAATCTCCAATTTATCTAATTATTCTGTCTATGTTCATCATCTATTCTTTGTAAGTACGAATATTTTCCATATCTGTTGATGATTCTTACCTACCCTAAATTAGGCTTTTCAAACCTCCTTCAATCGAACCAGAATGGGTTCGATTTTCTAATTTTTAATAATATTCTGTCTCTATTCATCCTATTCTGTGTGATGTTTTCTTTTATTTGTATATCCTGCCGATTTTACACTTTACTTAAAATTAGGGTTTCAAGATTTTTCCCTTTTCCTTACTGATTCTGATGAATCTTCCATTTTCTGTGTTTGATTACTCTTTTTCCTTATGTTTTCCTAATTTTTACTTTAGTATTTGCTTTAAATATTCTGAACGATTTTGTGTTTTAGTATTATTTTGTGTTTTCGTGACTTACTGAATCTTTGATTTTGTGCAATAAACTTGCTTTTAATTGATTTCGGAATATTTTGTTGCATCCGAATGATGTGTTTTCCATGTCTATGTGTTAATTTCTACCACTATATAAACCCTTCCCCCATTCCCTTTAGTAGGACCTTTTTTCTGAACTCACTATATCCTTACTAAACGTAAAGTTATCTTGATTTGCATTCTATATTCTGAATTTGGCCGGCTGGAGGCCAAGGCCATTTAGTTTTGAGATCTTGCTACTTAGAATATTGTGGACTTCTATTCTTTTGTGCATTTTTGCTTAACTGTGAGTCACTTGACTTCTGCAATTTCATTCTTACATGTCTCAGATTTGCATATGGTATTACTACTGAATCCATGGTTCAATATGCTTTTGAGTGATGTTTAGGCATTTCTCTATCAACTCTGTATGTCTTAGTCTCATTAACACTTAACTGTTCCTAATGTTACCAGTTCTGAAGTTATCTGAACTTTTTTAAGGTCTATTCAGTTAGTGTATTGACTCCGAAATGCCTATGAACATGTTTACTCACTTGTCTTGAATCCCTGTAGTGAATGCCTCACATTTGTGTTAGCCTGTGTTAAGACTCTCATTTCTAGTCATACTCTGCTTCTCTGTTATTGTGTCAACATGATCACTCAAACCCACACCCCTCTAGTGTTTGCTTGTGATTTGGAATAGTTGTCTCATCATGTTTGAATTATTGCCTTGAGAAATATCATTTATACAAATTGGATCATCTTTTGTTAATTAGACCACCACGCCAATGCTACCTTCTACTCTGAGAATAGTTTGTATAAGTGTCTTAATTTGTGACTGTAATTTCACCCCTCTTCTAACATGATGCTCTCCCCCTTCTATGATTATTTGAATCATCACAATGTTGTTCTGTTTTCTTGGTAATAACACTAGGTTGTGTACTTAGCATAATTCAACCATGTTTTAACTTATTCTGCACCTATGGTCTTGCCAATCCTGCAAGCATGTTCTTTTGTCAACTTTTCTTTAGCATGTGACTGCTGTTGTGCTAAGTGTGAAACCTGTTTATTAGTTTCATTAAGGTAGTTTTTTTCTAAGTTCTATGATTTGTTCAAATGTATGCTTGGTTGGCTCAATTTGATCATGTATGAATCCCCCAATTCATGTTTCTCAATTTTGGTCCTTTCTTTCACCTGTCACCTAAGCTCTTTTTGAATCCCATTCTTAGTCGGCTGAAAGCCAAGGCTACTTAGGTTTTGTCCTTTGGCCTCCCTAGTGTGAGCACTGCTCAGGGTTCATTTGAGACCCTTGTGAACTCTGACACACTAGGATTTGGTCCCTAATCCCTCCTCTGAACTGTCTTTATTAACCTCCCTTGTGTGAGCAATGCCTTGGGTTCGTGAATCCCATGAGAACTCTGACACACTAGGGCATTGGTTCTATATGCTCAACTTTGTTTATTGCTCACTGGGTGAATCACTCACTTCCTAGCTGCCTTGTGTCCATGAGTATGTAACCTTGGGCTGTGGTGGACTGTGAGAATGAAGGCCTGGCTTGACCAGATGTATCTTTGGGCCTGCTGTAGGCTCCCTACAACTATTCTACTTTGTAATTTATTCTATTCATTCTGGGTCTGTAATAATTCTTGTTATAAAATTATGGGGTATTAGTGAAATTGGGAAAGGTGTTTTATTGTTTAACCAAAGAATCAAATTCTTAGTCAAAGCTATTTTAAGAAGTACTCGGGCTTCTGATAACCAAGAGAATTAACTAAGAACAATAATAGAAATTAGACTTGTAAAATAGGAAAGCAATAAGAGCACAGAAAGGTAAATATATTTTAGTTGTGGTTCGAACGTGTCCATACAAGTGAGATTTTACTCCCTTTTATATGGAATTTCTTAATATAACGTCTACTCTTCTTAATGATTGAATATTAATGATTATTTATACCATTAATGTAACGTTACAATAGGTAATTGTAACTGTTGTGTGAATATTCTGTAACATTTGGATCATTGATTTAAGATCTTTGAATCTGCCCTTTAATATACCGTGGTTCATTCTGACCGTGTCTCTTCACCTCCTCAATTAGACTGGAGCTCCCGCTTCTAATTGTCTCGTGGGTGTATTATTCCGTACCTCTTTGTCCCGTGCCTCTTTCTAAACTCTCATCCAGCTGTCATGTTTCCATTGTTCCACGTAGGTTACTTTGTCATCGAAGATATTACACGTGCGAAGTCTATTATTTACCAATACATATAGTTCCCCATTTACCATTTATTTATCAATTAAATATTTGGTAAGTGGATACTCATTTATGGCGGAAATTGTTTGCCTGCATCTGTCTCTGAACGTACGCGTCGCTTGTCACTTCCATTTAATGCATGTGCCACGTGGTGGTTCCGGATTGGTTCTGCAAGTCCTCAGCGCCCTTTAGGGATTTTTGCGGCTGCATCAGTCACGAAGTGACTATTTTAATAATGACTTTCACATCAGTGTTTTTTCCATTTTTTGACGGTTGCCTTTGTGTATAAATTCCCCCTTTTGCCTTTTCTTCTACGAAAAACTTCTAACTTTCTTTTACTGTTTGCAAGTTCTTTTTTCATGCAAATATACAACAACAACAACAACAACTACCCAGTAAAGTCCCACAGAGTGAGGTCTAGGGAGGGTAATGCGTACGCAGACCTTACCCCTACCCCGATAGGGCAGAGATGCTGTTTCCAATAGACCCTCGACTCAGGAAGACGAAAATAAAAACAAGAAAATAAAAGACAATTCATTAGTAACTTTAGTAGAAATCATAAAAATAGTAACATAAGCATAAAAACCATAAAATAAATGACATGCAATAATAATAGCCAGAATCTACCGTCCGGGGATAAGATAAACAACAAGTATAGTGAAGGATCAATAAAATCCGTGAGCCATCTAAGATCTATCCTATCCAACCCCGCCTCACCCCAGGAATGAAGTAAGAAAGGCTCTAGTACCCCCTATCCTACAACCCTGATGCTTGACCTCCAGACCTTCCTATCAAGGGCCATGTCCTCGGAAATCCGCAGTCTTTCCATGTCCTGCCTAATCACCTCTCCCCAATACTTCTTAGGTCGCCCTCTACCTCTTCTCGAACCCACCGATGCCAGCCGCTCACACCTCCTCACCGGGGCATCAAGGCTTCTCCTCTGCACGTGTCCGATTCATTTGAGCCTCGCTTCCCGCATATTTTTTCATGCAAATATGTATTCTTCAAACCAAGAACCAAGAAAAGTGATTATTGTTGATGAACTATCTCCTTCTTCTGCTCCAGTCCGGAGTAGGAGGGGCGGTAGATTAAGGAGTTTGAGCTCAACACCTTCTAGAGGGTCTTTTGCTTCTCATTGCAACACTATTCCCTCACCAACTTCTAGGGTTAGTGTTACTCCATCTTCTTCTAGGGCTAGAGCTTCTAGATCTTCTTCTAAGAGTAGAGAGTCCAGTGAACCACTTCGTGAACCAAAGGTTGATGAGATTGTACCCGCTGAATTTTCTTTCGTAAATGACAGTGAAGCCATAAGAAAGCAGCTTTCTTCCATGACGTCTCATGATTGCGCTGATCTTTACCCTACTCAAATCACCGAGGGTTTGATTTCTCTTGTGCGCAATGGTTGTTATTGGAAATTTGATTTCCCAGTCTTAGTCTCCAATGAAAATCAGAGGATAACTTCTTACAAAGTTGGATATTATTTTGTATATACTTACCCCTTCACTTTAGGGTTCAAATCGACCCTGTCATTATAGAGTTTTGTCAAAATTTTAACGTGTATTTGGGACAAATCGGTCCTATCATCTGGAGGGCAGTAACAGGCCTCAGATTTTTGTCCAACTTGGCTTCAATTCCTTTTACCTTTTATCATCTTATTCATCTCTACTCTCCTAAGTTGTTCTGCCAAGGAGTTTTTACTCTTGTGGCTAGAAGTAAATGAGTTATAGTCATCCCCGATGATAATAAAGATAGAGGTTGGTATTTCAGGTTTGTTGCTGCCCCTACAAAATGATTAGTAGGTGAAGAAAATCTCCCCTTCCCTGAGAAGTGGAACTTTGCACGTAACTTTAGTTTACTCACTTTCTTCCTTTTTCTTAATAGATGTTATGTGCCGTGACTATTTTTGTCTTTTTCAACAACCATGGGAACCGTCGAGGAGATCTCCGGTTTCCGTGGCTGGGTAGAATTTTTTTTTGATTGCTCCAATTGAAGAACGTTCTTGGAAATACCTCTCGGCGAGGTTTGGTTGGAAAGTAAAAACCCATGGTAGGTTTTTATTTATTTATGTTTCCTTTCTCTCCTTTTTGAACTTCTCTAATCCCTTTTATTTGTTAGCGTTTCCTGCTCGTGGTGTCACTGCTGCTGCCATAACTGGATCAAAGCTTTCTTTGGACAAGTCTCAAGAAATCATTTTGAACTCTTCTTCGTCAAAAAGGAAAGCGGATAGGACTCAGGCCTTAGAAGATGAGGAGGAGCAGGAGGAAGGTATAATGACCCGACCGGTCGTTTTGAGCTCTAGCGTGTCGTTCAGCGGTTGGAAGTCATGAACGACTTCATTTTAGGTATTGTGACTTGTACGCATGGTCAGAATTGAAATTCGGGAAGTTCGGGTGGATTTGGAAAGAAAAATTCTCATTTCGGAAGCCTTAAGTTGGAAGAATTGACTAAGATTGGAATTTTGAGTAAACGACCTCTGAATCAGGATTTGAAGGTTCCAGCAGGTTCGTATGATGATTTCGGACTTAGGCGTGTGTTCGGATCGGGGATTAGATAACCCGGGAGCATTTCAGCGTATATTGTGGAAGTTAGTATTTTTGAAGAAATATCATAAGTCTAGGTTGAAGTGCAATCCAGTGATATTGATGTCCGTTTGGGATTCCGAGCCTGGGAATAGCTCCGTATGGTGATTCTGTAGTTGGGAGCGCGATCAGAAGTCAATTTGGATGTCCGCAGGTAATTTTGAAGTCATTTGGCTAAAGATAGGAATTTGAAGGTTTTTGAGAAATCCGACCGCAATTCGAGATTTTGATATTGGGGTCGGAATGCGATTCCGGAAGTTGAAGCATGTCCGTAATGTCGAATATGACTTGTGTGCAAAATTTGGGGTCAATCGGACGTGATTTGATAGGTTTCAGCATCGAATGTAGAAATTTGAAATTTCAAAGTTCATAAAGTTTGGATTGGAGTGCGATTCATGATTTTGGCATTGTTTGATGTGATTTGAGGCCTCGAGAAAGTCCGTGGGATGTTATGGGACTGAGTCGTGTGATTGGACGGGGTTCTGGGAGCCTCGGGTGTGTTTCAGGGTGGTTTTGGATCATTTCGGGCTGTTTTGAGATGGATGATGCTGGTGTCTGGTGTTGTTCTTCGCGTTCGTGAGGATCCCTTCGCGTTCGTGAAGAAGAAATTGGCATCAGGGACTTTGCTCTTCGCATTCGCGAAGAAGAAAAAAATATCTGCTGGCAGGTCTGACTTCGGAGGCTCATATCTCACAATCTATAAGGAATTTTGAGATGATGTAAATGAAAGTTATATAAATTTGTGTCTAGTTTATAGAAAAGTAAACCATTTAGCATTTGTATTTGTGTACAAAAAGATATGGCTGTTACACTACAGGGTATCCGGGAAGATAAAGAAGAAATTTGTGTTGCACAGGGCTGACTTCGGAAGCTTATATCTCGAAATCTATAAGGAATTGGGAGATGACAAAAACATGAAAGTTGTATATCTTGGAGTCCAGTTTTTAGAACAGTAAACCATTTGTCATTTGGATTTTTGTGAAAAAGGTTATGACCATTCTACTAGAGGCTGTCTAAGAAGCCTTTGGAATTGGCCTTCCGAGATATTTGTTCTTCGCCAACGCGAGGGGAGGCCCGCGAACGCGAAGAAGAGTTTCCTGGCAGTGTATAAGTTTGCAAAAAATGGGTTTGGCTATTTCATCTCATTTCTTCCATTGGAGACGACCTAGGGACGATTTTGGAGCTCCATCTTCATCATCTATGTCAAGGTAAGTGATTCCCACCTATTGCAAGTTAAATACTTGGATTATATATAGATTTTAACATGGAAATTCATGGAAATTAGTGGAAAATTGTGGGGTTTAGTATAAAACCTAGAAATTGGTATTTTGGATTTTTACCACGAATTTGAGCATGGAAATTAGAGTAAATTGTATATTTGAGCTAGTAAGACTATGGGCAGAGTTTATCTTCGAGAAATTTCGGAATCCGGGCACGTGGGCCCGAGGGAATTCTGGTCAATTCCTTGTGCGGAGTTGGGAATTTATATAATTTAAATTTTTACGAGTATTAGAGTGAAATTTCATTGGTTTGCCCGTTATTTGGTAGTTTTGGGGCGTTGTGCATCCATTTGAGCCGTCGGAAGGGCTTGGAAGCCGCTTATGGAATTTTGGAGTGAGGTAAGTCTCCTTTCTAAATTTTTGAGAGGGACTTGTCCCCCTAGGTGAATCAATCAAGTATGTGCTATTATCTTCAGGGGCTACGTACGTACGAGGTGACGGGAGTCTGTGCGTAACTACTATCATGCCTTGTCCGGATAGTCTAGGACCCACTAGCATGCTTTACGTGTTGTACCTGTGATCCTACCGTAATATTTAACTGCTAATATAATCGAAATCGTAATTGAATATCTGAAGAAGACTAGAGTTCATTTTCCTAATCATCTAGAAAGAGAATTGATTTCCTCTATGGATAATTAGATACCTGGTTGGGTTATATTATGGAATATCATTAAACTTGGCAAATGAGTTTCAAAATAAAGGTTTAAATGCTATATTTCATGTTCCTTTAAGAAGAATTTTACAACTTTCCTGAGAAAAACTACTTTCTTTATAAAAATACGGATTTATTATGTGGATTTGTGTACATATGAGCAGCTGAGTCGCAGGTATGATTCGCGAGCAGGCTAGACTTATTTATTTGTATGTATAACCGCGTCGCATGATCGATTCGTGAGCGGGGCAGATAGATGCATCTATGGTTAGAGCCGTTCGACCCTCGACAATGCACAATTTATTATTGTTGGTCCGCGTCGTTCGACCCTCGGCATTTCTTGCGCATGATATTTGCTGCGTAGTTGCTATGATTTTTGCCTTATTACTGGCCTGAAATTTTAAGTTGTCAATTGAAATGACAGAGATTTAGAGTTACTAATGATTTTGGAAGAAGTTGTTCCTTCCCGTTGATTAAGTTGTTAATTGATTAAATCACCAATGTTGATTAATTGTTATTAATATGACGAAGAATTAAAGTGTTAAATGTGGAAAGAGTTGACATTATTTATTCCTGAACTTAATAAATTGCCTATGATAATCACGCTTAGTGTCACACTTGAATATTCTAAATTGACCTTTAGCAAGTGTCTAATTTGACCTCTCGTCACTACCTCTCTGAGGTTAGGCGAGATACTTACTGGGTACACGTTGTTTTCATACTCATACTACACTTGCTGTGCATTTTGTTGCACAGGTACATTCTTAGCAGTGGTTGACTTGGATACTTAGAGGCGGGATGCATCATCCGGAGGCGTTCCGCAGCTGACAGAGTCTCCCTTCTATGTATTTGTATTCAATTTAAAGTCTTTGTCCAATTTGTTCTTCGGACAAGTGTTGTATAATTGCATAAATTCTTAGAAGTTGCTCATGTACTTGTGTCACCAGGTTCTGGGGATGTGTTGGGGTTTATTTTATTAAATTAAATCGATTTCCTGTCGTATTTAATTGATGAAGATTATGTATTTGATTATGAAATGAGAGGAAAGTAACGATTTCGAAAATGTTAAAACAGGAATTCTCAACTTATTAACGGTTGGCTTGCCTGACAGTGGTGTCCGGCGCCATTACGACCTATGGATTTTGGGTCGTGACAACATGGTATCAGAGCTTCAAGTTCCCTTAGGTTTCACGAGTCATGAGCAAGTCTAGTAGAGTCTTGCGGATCGGTACGGAGATGTGTGTACTTATCTTCGAGAGGCTACATGGCTGTTAGAAGTACTTCCCTTCTTGATTCCTCATCGTGCGATTTGATTCCTTTAAGGCTTATGCCTATGTTCTTTCGTACTCAATCTTATACGTCGCGAAGCGCTTGCTATGAATCGAAGATTTGAGGAATTTTAATAATACTATGGATGTGGTGAGGGATGTTTCTCCCAGCGTAGTTGATTGAGGCTATTATCGTTGCTCTGCGGAAGAATATTATGTCATTTTAGCTCAGTAGCTGTGTTCCTGAGAACTTTAAGGCTATGCTTAGGTGGTTATGAAACTTACGATTAGTTAGAGCGCAATGTTGATATGATGGTAGAACGCTTGCCCAGGTGTTGGGGTGGTGAATGACTTGGAAGAAGGTCTTCTCAGGGCATGATTCCGAGATTTCAGTATTTGATTTCCGGCGGGAGAAAGGCAATTGGACTATAAATGTTCAAGTTTTGGTAATAAAGTAATAAGACTTGGTGTTATCAAGCGAGGTGGAGTTTTCATCTGTGATGTGGCATCGCCATTTTTGATCGAATAGAATGTGTTAAGTTCGTCGGTGCTATGGTTTCTTCGGTTGCATGAGGTCAGAGTATTGTGAGGAAGTATTGAAGAAGCGGCTGTCAGAGACCGTGAGGTGCGGTGGTTCAGATTGGATAAGTATTGATAATGAAGGCAGCTCAAGAAAGATGATCTTCAGAGATTTTGAAATCGTGGTGATCTGCTGGTTTAAGAGCTACAGAGAATGATATTGAACTGAGGCAGCGATTGGGCAACATACGATGAAGGAAGATATGTGAAAAGTGCTAGGTGGTGGTTCCATTTCCAAAAGGCCAGGTGTAAGGAAAGGAAGTCAGGTAGTGTTTAAAGGAATGAGGTTAACCAAAGTGGGAGTGCGGCAACACAGTGGTGAATTAGAAGATATTGTAGCGCATTTAGTAGATGCCCATGAGAAGCGAACATAATGGTAAGGTTGGTGAATGAGAACAAGCTTAGGGTGAAGTATTGATGTTGTAGAGGGTGTGCAGCGCAGCGTTGTTGGAAAGTGTCAGTTGGTGAATTCCACAAATGGGTTATCCCCTGTGAGTAAGTTACCGGTTGTGTGGTTGGCAATTTTTCGCGAGGGATTCTAGTGGCTATTCGGTAGGAGGCCAAATATGTGAATGATGCTAGAGAATTTGAGTATTAATGGGATGCTAGCAGGAAAATTTAGAAGAATTTGACGGATTGGTTGAGTAAGATTTTGTCAACAAAGAAGAAGGGATCTCAACAGTGTCTGGAGTGGTGCAAGGAGTGGCTTCGGGCTAAGTGGGGGAGTCCCAGCACCTGGAGTTGGGTTGTAGGATTGTGTTCTCATGGGGTTGCGGATTATTGACGTATTGGCAAGTTGATACAGCTAAGGGAAAGAAGTAAAATAGCGTTTGTGCATAGGATTTGATGAATGTGTGCAAAAGCTGGCCCTGTTGGACCAGGGTTAGGCTCTGGAAGATTCAGAATTTATGCTTAAGGCATAGGCAAGTTGTAAGGGTAGTGACTCAATCACGTACTTCATTGAGAGGATGTTCGTGTGCTAGAAGGGCCTTAAAGCTGATTGTATTCGGGGCCAGTCAGAGTGGGTGACTCTCAACAGCGGTCCTAGTGAATTCGAAAAATTTGAGTATGCGGTGTTTGAGGGTTAAAAACAACAGTATGATTAAGAATTGAGCTTTTGCACCGTAATTTTTGAGAAAGGGAGAATGGTTGGAGTGTTCCATGTTATTTTCAACGTGCAGAATGGTATTGGAGGAGTAAGAGAAATAAACTCCAGGTTGTAGAAAGTTTACTAGGAGGGTATGAGATGGGTTGCGGGATTTAGGCAGCATGGTCTCGTGAATCAAGGTCACTCAGGATGAATGAGGGTTGAGTTGCTATGAGTTGAAGGAAGTTACTACTATCTCTGAGGCAATTAAGATGATTAAAAGAAGATATATTGGTTATCCATGTTTGAAATGGCATATGTACGACAGTGATCAGTTCCTTCGGTTGATTGAGTATGTGTATGGTTTGTGCAGATGTGTGTGGGCATGTCAGCCGTCATAATAGATTTCATCGGAAGCATTCAAGTGCTATGGCCTGTCAGGTATAGGCGGATTCCAGAAGGATTATGGTGGCTCAGACCACTACTTAAGGATTTGCATGTATTGTGATTATGAGAATTCGCTCGTGTGTCGTTATGGTTCTCATGAATTGAAGTAAGTGAAAGGTTTCTATGTGTGATGAAGTGTTCACCCTATTAGTGGTTCAGGAGTGATGATGGAATCCTATGCCATTCCTTATCGGCATGTTAGGGGTAGTAAGCGGTATGTAACGTCAAGTAAGAATCGGGATTTGCGGTTCGGTGTTAACAAGGATGTCATGAGCTCGGGCGAGCGATGTTTAGAGTAAGCTGATGTTGTCTTCAGTGTCATATGAGTTCGATGTTTGGTGAAAGAGGCTTTGTATCCTGGTTACGGGTCCTTGAATTGTTTTACAGCCTTAGGGTGGTCAGTGGTATGGATGTGCATACTTGTTACCTTGTGTGGAAGGCCGTGGGAGCATGACCGCAGGAAGATTGTATAAGTGTGACATGTAGTCACCTGATTGGTTGAAGATTTAGACCAAGTATAAGGAGGTTCCACATTGCTTATTTGAGAATTTATGCCTGGAAGGCGTTCAGTTCAGTTGGTTGTGGATTGTGGGGTGTTCATCCCTGCTATGATGGTTGTTCTTGGGTGTTATGAAAGGAAGTAGGTTGTTTTGAACCCAGGTAAGGCTATCAGCCTAATTCAGTGCGAGCAGGATCGACTTGAAGTGTATGAATGGATTCAAACAAAATTATGGGCTTTATGCGAGTCAGATGTGTTTATTTCAGTATAGCGCTCCTCAAGGAGGTGTGTTGGAATATCGGGTGTTGTCCCGTCTTCGTCAAATTCATGTGATATTATGATTGTGCCGCGTGAGTTGTGAAACGGCTTGATAATTTCGTATGTGTTGAGATCCCGCGTAGTGGCAAGGTTATGTGAGCAGGGTGGCCCTTAAGATTCATAATATATATCGCACCTCAGTTGTGCTTGAGTTTTGTAGCACATGGCTCTATCAGTCTCCCCAGAACGGTATTATGCACTTAACGTGCTTGTGTCCGATATTCATTAATTGGTAATAGTGAGCAAATCAACTCCGTGTGTATCTCCTTATGTAAGTTTCATGATAGGATCGAGTGGCACGCCGCCACGGGTATGCTATTTGAATCAGGTTGCACGCCGTAGCAGTGTGATGATGAGTACGGTTCCCTATATCCATTTTTTTTCTTATGTTCTACTCTCTATTTCTTGAGGAAAGTCCATATTAGATGCGTGAGTTGAGTAGTCCCTTCCTGAGTTATTTCCTTATGTATCATGTTCGAATTGTGGCCTATTGGCGCATTGTGACATCATGTGAGACCGTTGGTCATGTCTGGGGTGGTTGGTTGTCTGAGCAGCTCGTACTGGGTGAGACGAGATTATTGGACCAGGGGTCAAGTGCGATGAGATTATGTGAAGTATATTACAGGTCAAATACTAGTATTTGGTTCATAATGAGGCGATGATTTAAATCAAGAGAAAAGATTTCAATGTATGGTTACCTCTGCAGTTGGTTAGAAATTTCTACATATTTCCTCCGTTGTGGTGGTATCGTCAGCATTATAGCAGGGTGTATGTATATATCTTATAAGGTGCATTGAGAGCATCAGGTTCGTAGAGTTTTGGCTATGAAGGTTCAGGGAGCGTCATTGTTGTTAGATGATGGACTATGCGGTGTACGGTGCTGATTCAGCAAAGATACGTAGTTGTGTTCTGGTGCCTCGTGTGGTAGTTGATACGGTGTTCGTATATTAGAAACAGGCATTGAAGAGAATTTCGAGTGTTGGAACTGGGGTTTGAGCTTATTGTAGGGATAAAAGAGAGTATCTTCAGATTTTATCAAGTTAATGTTCTCAACGGGGTTGTGGTAGCACGGGCAGGTGCGCGAAGTGGTAAACAGTGATTTCATATAACTCCATAGCAGTTCTTGGCACGTTCGAGGACGAACGTCTGTTTAAGTGGGGGAGAATGTAATGACCCGACCGGTCATTTTGAGCTCTAGCGCATCGTTCATCGGTTGGAAATCATGAACGGCTTCATTTTAGGTATTGTGACTTGTACGCATGGTCGGAATTGAAATTCGGGAAGTTCGGGTGGATTTGGAAAGAAAAATTCTCATTTCGGAAGCCTTAAGTTGGAAGAATTGACTAAGATTGGAATTTTGAGTAAACGATCTCTGAATAAGGATTTGAAGGTTCCAGCAGGTTCGTATGATGATTTCGGACTTGGGCGTGTGCTCGGATTGGGCATTGGATAACCCGGGAGCATTTCGGCGTATATTGTGGAAGTTAGTATTTTTGAAGAAATATCATAAGTCTGGGTTGAAGTGCATTTCAGTGATATTGATGTCCGTTTGGGATTCCGAGCCTGGGAATAGCTCCGTATGGTGATTCTGGAGTTGGGAGCGCGATCAAAAGTCAATTTGGATGTCCGTAGGTCATTTTGTAGTCACTTGGCTAAAGATAGGAATTTGAAGGTTTTTGAGAAATCCGACCAGAATTCGAGATTTTGATATTGGGGTCGGAATGCGATTCCGGAAGTTGGAGCATGTCCGTAATGTCGAATATGACTTGTGTGCAAAATTTGGGGTCAATCGGACGTGATTTGATAGGTTTTGTCATCGAATGTAGAAGTTTGAAATTTCAAAGTTCATAAAGCTTGGATTGGAGTGCGATTCGTGATTTTGGCATTGTTTGATGTGATTTGAGGCCTCGAGTAAGTCCGTGGGATGTTATGGGACTGAGTCGTGTGATTGGACGGGGTTCCGGGAGCCTCGGGTGTGTTTCGAGGTAGTTTTGGATCATTTCGGGCTGTTTTGAGATGGCTGATACTGGTGTCTGGTGTTGTTCTTCGCGTTCGCGAGGATCCCTTCGTGTTCGCGAAGAAGAAATTGGCATCAGGGACTTTGCTCTTCGCGTTCGCGAACAGTGCCTCGCGTTCGCGAAGAAGAAACAAATATCTGCTGCGCAGGTCTGACTTTGGAGGCTCATATCTCACAATCTATAAGGAATTTTGAGATGATGTAAAAATGAAAGTTATAGAAATTTGTGTCTAGTTTATATAAAAGTAAACCATTTAGCATTTGGATTTGTGTACAAAAAGATATGGCTGTTACACTACAGGGTATCCGGGAAGATAAAGAAGAAATTTGTGTTGCACAGGGATGACTTTGGAAGCTTATATCTCGAAATATATAAGTAATTGGGAGATAACAAAAACATGAAAGTTTTAGATCTTGGAGTCTAGTTTTCAGAACATTAAACCATTTTTCATTTGGATGTTTGTGCAAAAGGTTATGACTATTCTACTAGAGGCTGTCTGAGAAGCCTTTGGAATTGGCCTTACGAGATATTTGTTCTTCGCGAACGCGAGGGGAGGCCCGCGAACGCGAAGAAGAGTTTCCTGGTAGTGTATAAGTTTGCAAAAAATGGGTTTGTCTATTTCATCTCATTTCCTCCATTGGAGACGACCTAGGGGCGATTTTGGAGCTCCATCTTCATCATTTATGTCAAGGTAAGTGATTCCCACCTATTGCAAGTTAAATACTTGGATTATATATAGATTTTAACATGGAAATTCATGGAAATTGGTGGAAAATTGTGGGGTTTGGTAGAAAACCTAGAAATTGGTATTTTGGATTTTTACCACGAATTTGAGCATGGAAATTAGAGTAAATTGTATATTTGAGCTAGTAAAGACTATGTGTAGAGTTTATCTTCGAGAAATTTTGGAATCCAGGCACGTGGGCCCGAGTGCATTTTGGTCAATTCCTTGTGCGGAGTTGGGAATTTATATAATTTAAATTGTTACGAGTATTAGAGTGAATTTTCATTGGTTTGCCCGTTATTTGGTAGTTTTGGGGCGTTGTGCATCCATTGGAGTCGTCAGTAGGGCTTGGAAGCCGCTTATGGAATTTCGGAGCGAGGTAAGTCTCCTTTCTAACTTTTTGAGAGGGAATTGTCCCCCTAGGTGAATTAATCAAGTATGTGCTATTATCTTCGGGGGCTACGTACGTACGAGGTGACGGGAGTCCGTGCGTAACTACTATCATGTCTTGTCCGGGTAGTCTAGGACCCACTAGCATGCTTTACGTGTTGTACCTGTGATACTGCCGTAATATTAAACTGCTAATATAATCGAAATCGTAATTGAATATCTGAAGAAGACTAGAGTTCATTTTCCTAATCATCTAGAAAGAGAATTGATTTCCTCTATGGATAATTAGATACCTGGTAGGGTTATATTATGGAATATCATTAAACTTGGCAAATGAGTTTCAAAATAAAGGTTTGAATGCTATATTTCATGTTCCTTTAAGAAGAATTTTACCACTTTCCTGAGAAAAACTGCTTTCTTGATAAAAATACGGATTTATTATGTGGATTTGTGTACATATGAGCACCTGAGTCGCATATATGATTCGCGAGCAGGCTAGCCTTATTTATTTGTATGTATAACCGCGTCGCATGATCGATTTGCAAGCGGGGAATATAGATGCATCTATGGTTCAAGTTGTTCGACCCTCGGCAGTGCACAATTTATTATTGTTGGTCCGCGCCATTCGACCCTCGGCATTTCTTGCGCATGATATTTGCTGCGTAGTTGCTATGATTTTTGCTTTATTACTGGCTTGAAATTTTAAGTTGTCAATTGAAATGACAGAGATTTAGAGTTACTAAAGATTTTGGAAGAAGTTGTTCCTTCCCGTTGATTAAGTTGTTAATTGATTAAATCACCCATGTTGATTAATTGTTATTAATATGACGAAGAATTAAAGTGTTAAATGTGGAAAGAGTTGACATTATTTATTCCTGAACTTAATAAATTGCCTATGATAATCACGCTTAGTGTCACACTTGAATATTCTAAATTGACCTTTAGCAAGTGTCTAATTTGACCTCTCGTCACTACCTCTCTGAGGTTAGGCGGGATACTTACTGGCTACATGTTATTTTCGTACTCATACTACACTTGCTGTGCATTTTGTTGCACAGGTACATTCTTAGCAGTGGTTGACTTGGAGACTTAGACGGGCTGCATCATCCGGAGGCGTTCCGCAGCTGACAGAGTCTCCCTTCTATGTATTTGTATTTAATTTAAAGTCTTTGTCCAATTTGTTCTTCGGACAAGTGTTGTATAATTGCATAAATTCTTAGAAGTTGCTCATGTACTTGTGTCACCAGGTTCTGGGATGTGTTGGGGTTTATTTTATTAAATTAAATCGATTTCCTGTCGTATTTAATTGACGAAGATTATGTATTTGATTATGAAATGCGAGGAAAGTAACGATTTTGAAAATGTTAAAACAGGAATGTATCTCAACTGATTAAGGGTTGGCTTGCCTGACAGTGGTGTCCGGCGCCATCAAGACTTATGGATTTTGGGTCGTGACAGAAGGCTTGTTGGTTCGAAGGCCACGAGCAAGAAGAAGAGTCGTGTCTGAAGATGAGTCTTCTCCTCTTATTAGTCCATCTTCCGTGCCTGAGTCTGAGCATTCTTCCCCTGTACACTCTGAATAAGAAACTCCTTCCACAACCAATGAATCAGTTGAGCAGTTGTTTTATCAAGGTTTTGGCTCAATTTCAGAGGAGGCGCCTCTTGCCATTTTTTCTCCATATGCTCCAGTGGAACTTCAGTCTGCCGTGCCTATTGCTGTTTCTGCTCCCCCCGCCTGTTCCACCCGTGGCTCCTTCATCTACCTCTACTCTCGTGCATCCTATTGTCGAAGTAAGGTATTCTAGTAATGTGGAGATGAAGCAAATTATGATCGAGGTTCCTGCGGGAGGTAGCCTCTTAAAGAAATCAGGCCAGGCGGATGTGTGGTTAAAGCCTCTGATAGGACCGGTTGAGAAGTCAAAATTAGAAAGCCATATCTCTCTGACGTGGATGAATGAGATTGTACACTCATCCTTAAAGGTATCCTTCATGTTATTCCTTCTTTAAAATTAACCTTTACCGTATCTAACTTCCCTTTTTTGTGTAGATCAATCTCATTGGTACAAAGTTGAAGAAAAGGAGCGTCCTTATGGAGCAGTTAATGAATGACTATCATACCGAGGCTGATAACTAGAAGGAACAATTTGAGAGCCTTCAACTTGATATGGAAGTAGTAGAGGAGGAAAAGTGTACCTTAGAGCAGTAGGTTAGAATGATAGCAGCAGAATTAGCCATTGAGAAGGCTTCGTCAAATCAAGCAGGCAAGGATAAGAACATCCTGGAATCCTCATTTGCAGAACAACTTTCCCGTGCTTCTGAAGAAATAAGAAGCTTGAAGGCTTTGCTAAACCAGAAGGAGGCTTATGCTGGTGAAATCGTGCAATCGCTTACTCAAACTCAAGAAGACCTCCGTGAATCCTCTAACAAGGTTCAATTTCTTGAGAGATCCCTTGCTCCTTTACAAGCTTCTTACGATGCTGCAGTGGTTGAAAGAGATGACCTGAGAACGGACGTTGATCAATGGGAGAAGGACTACGAAGCTCTCGAGGATAAGGCAGCTGTCGATGTGAGTTGGGATTATTTGAATGCCCGACTTTATACATTGATGGAAATGGGCCAGGGAAATTTTGAATTACAAGCTGAAATTGCCAAAATTAAGGAGACAATTGAAAAGTCTCGGCAAAGTCAAATATTTTCATCACTTGAAGTTGAAGTTCCCGTGGGTGATGAAATTGTGCCTGATGAAGTTGCTGTCCAACCCGTGCCATATCAAGCTGCTCCTCTTTTTGATGAAGATAATTCCCCCAGTGTTTAGTGAAAATGTTTATTAACCCATCTTTTTTTCTTTTGATGAATCAATTGGTGGTTACCCCTAGTCCCATTTGGGGGTAAAGTTTGGTTGGTAAGTCCCCAGTGACAACTTAGGGGCAATTTTGTAGAGACAAATTCGGTTTGGACTAAGTTGATACTTAGTCTCTACTGTCGTATAGTATTAGTATTTAAATTTCTTGGCATGACTTGTGTTTTTTGAGTTTTCGTTTTACTCTTAAGTGTTTGCATAAAAATGCTTTATGTTCGGTTTTTTATTTCACCCTTTGTTATTTAACTTTGCATTAAAATACTTCAATATTTCGTGTCTTTTAGAAACAAGCACGATTTATAAAAGAGGGCCCTTTTATGAACGACACTTAATGAAGAAGACATCTCAACTTCATAATGGTGTAAATATACAAAAGAGAGATAGGAATTCACATGCTTTTTTGAGTAATGTTTTGAAGAAAGTTTTTGTATTATTTGAACTTTCATAACACTTTACATGTGTTTAAGTATCGTCTATGACTCTTTCGCAACTGTTTTCTTTTACAACAGATTTTGAAAAAACACAAGGTTACAAATTTTTACCCGTTACTAAATTCTGCCGTTGACCTAAACATTTGTTTACATTTACGAGTATGTTTTTTGTAGGTTTATGAATCAGGGTTTGTGTTTTTGTCTTTGGCTCTTTGATTTCGCTAGTAACTTTTGATTTGTTGGGTAAAATGGGTCTCCAGTCTTGAGCTTTGACTTTTTTGATAGTCTTCTTTTCCTTTCATACTGTATAGTCCCCCATGTGTTTGAGCTTTGAAGAATAAAATCTCGAGCACTTGACTACTCCTTTCTTGTGGTCCTTTTCCTGAAAAGGAAAAACATACGGGACTCGAAGGTATATAGGTTTAGATAATGACTGCTTAACCCTTTGAAATGTCCATCAGAAAGGTTGTAACCCTAGACCGGGAATTCAGTTACTTCCTCGTCTCTATTCAGGTCTAATATCATCATTTGATTATGGGTTAGCTTTTTGCCTATCATCTAAAATAGTTAGTATAACTTTAACTGTACTAAAAAAATCATACGTAATGATACCTGACCGTGGGTATTCCTTTGCTTAGAAGTAATACTTCTTCAAATGAACAACATTCCAACTTGTTGGTAAAATCCTGCCGTCCATGGTTTCCAGCTCATAAGCACCTTTTCCAGCAATACCACGCACTTTGTAGGGTCCTTCCCAATTTGGATATAACTTTCCTGCTCCAGCCTCCTTTGTTGATTGAAAGACTTTTTAAGAACAAAACCCCCATTTTTAAAATATCTGAGGTGAGCTTTTCTGTTGTAGTACCGCTCTATAATTTTCTTTTGAGCTGCCATGCGTATTAATGCGGCTTCTCTCCTTTGTTCAAGTAAATCCAAATTTGTTCTCAACTCATCGTTGTTTGTTTCTTCTGTTGCTGTTGTGACTCGTACTCGGTTCACCAATTTTCACTGGTATTAGGGCCTCCGAGCCGTATACAAGTGCGAATGGGGTTTCTCCCGTGGCTGGTTTTGTTGTAGTTCTATAAGCCCATAATACTCTTGGTAGCTCTTAAGGCCGATTCCCTTTTGATTTTTCCAATCGTTTCTTCAAATTATTGATGATGATCTTATTTGTTGACTCAACTTGCCCATTAGCCACGGGGTGATACAGTGAAGAAGTGATACGTTTGATTTGCCAGCTTTGGAAGAATTCCATGATTTGTGAGCCTATGAATTGCGGGCCATTATCACATACAATTTCCTTTGGGACACCAAAGAGACTATGATGTTTCGCCAGATGAAGCTTTTCACTTCTGTTTCTCGTACTTGTTTAAAAGCACCCGCCTCCACCCATTCTGAGAAATAATTTGTTAATACAAGTAAAAACCGTACCTTCCTTTGGCTTGGTGTAGAGGTCCTACTATATCCATTCCCTATTTTATAAATGTCCAAGGTGATATAACCAGATTTAGTAATTCTGCAGGTCGATGCATATTTTTAGCATATCGCTGACATTTATCGCATTTAGCTACGAAAGTTTCAGCGTCTTCTTCCATCTAGGCCAATAATACCTTACTCTTATTAGAGTTTTGACTAGAGATATTCCACCTGCGTGGTTTCCACAACGTCCTTCGTGTACTTATTTCATCACGTCCTCAGTCTGATTAGGTCCGAGGCACCTTGCTAGGGGACCACCAAACATTTTGCGATATAAAGTGTCACGAACCAGGCATTACCATGCAACTTTTCGTCGAAGTGCTTGAGATTCTTTCTTATCTTCAGGCACGGTACCATTCTGCAAAAAATTTACAATTTCGTTTCTCCAACCTTCCATGTCGTTGGATAGTAGGTTCGAGGGCAAGGAAGGAGGTTATCATTTTGAAGCCTGCAAGCTAGTAATTCCTCTCCTCGAGAAAATTGGCATACCTTTTGATCTCCCTCGCTTCGTAAAGTAAACGAGAATGGAAAAGTGACAAAAAGAGTGGAAGTTGCCCCTCATAGGGGTCCCATTTTAGTTTTAGGTTACATTTGAGAATGTTACCTCATTCTGGTCCTGGTCAATTGCTGAATGAAATAAATGTATCACAATAACATTTTCTTTATTCGTTACGTCTGTAATTGATGCGAGGTTTGCTAACGCATCCGATTCTGCGTTTTCCTCTCTGGGTACTTGCACGATCTTCCATGATTCGAATTGCCTCACTAAGTCCCGTGCCTTTTCCAAATATTGTTGCATTCGAGTTTCTCTAGCGGTGTAAGTCCCCTGCATCTGGTTCACCACCAGTTGAGAGTCACGTTTGATCACGATCTGCTCTATTGAGAGTTCTCGTGCTAATTCAAGTCCTGCAATGACAGCTTCGTACCTTCATTGTTAGTTATATGATAAGACTTAATAACTTGCCATATTTTCACCCGAAGGTGGTATCAAAACAATTCCCAGACTGGATCCTTCAACATTAGAATAACCATCAGTGAATAGGGTCCATGTTCCTGGATTAGCTCCGGTAAAGATCTGTAATTATTTTTCTACTTCAGGAATTACTAGTATTAAAATCTGCGACAAAATCGGCTAAAACCTGAGACTTTATTGTTGTCCTAGGCTGATAAATGATGTCATATTCGCTTAGTTTTATTACCCATTTAGCCAGTCTGTCTGACAGTTCCTTTTTATTCAGGTTATTTCTTAAAGGATATGAAGTTACAACAGTAATTGGATGACACTGAAAGTACGGTCTTAAGTTCCTAGCTGCCATGACTAGAGGCAAGCCTACATTTTTTAGATGGTGGTATCTAGTTTCATTATCCATTAAGGACTTACTTACATAATAAATAAGAGATTTCTTACCTTTGTCTTCCCTTACCAGGACTGCACTCACAGCTATTTCTGCAACAAAAAGATAAATGTATAGCCTTTCCCCTTCTTTTGGTTTGGATAGTAGTAGGAGATTTGATAGGTAGGCCTTCAAGTTTTTAAGGGCCCGTTGGCATTCTTCATTCCATTCGAACTGATTCTGCCTCTTTAGTACTGAGAAGAATTTGAAACTCTTCTCTGAAGATCTTGAAATAAATCTTTCCAAAGCTGCGATCCTACCTGTCAGCCTTTGAACTTCTTTTTTGCTTGTGAGTATATCAGGTATTTCTTCAATAGCTTTAATTTGAGCAGGATTTACTTCAATGCCTCTATTTGATATGAGAAAAACAAAAATTTACATGATTCGACGCCAAAGGCACACTTTTCTGGATTTAGTTTCATGTTATACCTGCGGAGGATCTCAAGTGTAGTTGAAAGATGTTGGAAATGGTCTTCTTCCTGTGTTGACTTCACCAACATGTCATCAATGTATACCTCCATTGTTTTACCCAGATGTTCCTGGAACATCTTGGTCACTAGCCTTTGAGGGGTCCATTTTTATTTGATTGTAACCAGAATATGCATCTAGAAAGCTTAATAATTCATGACCTGCAGTGGCATCAATCATTTGATCTATGTGCTGTAATGGAAATGAATCTTTTGGGCATGCTTTATTTAAATAAGTGTAATCTGCGCATACTCTCCATTTACCGTTCTTTTTAGGTACTACTACAGTATTAGCTAACCAATTGGGATATTTTACCTCGCGTATTGAACCGATTTTTAAGAGTTTATGTACCTCTTCATCGATCACTTGATTCTTGAATGATCCTTATTTCTTTTTCTTGACAGGTACGAATGATGGGTCTTCATTCAGTTTATGAGTCATCACCTCTGGGGATATACCTGTCATATTTGAATAGGACCAGGCAAAACAATCTGCATTAGATTTTAAATACTCAATTAACTTACCTCTTCTGGTCGGGCTTAGCCTTGCTCCTATGCGGGTTTTTTGCTCAGGCTTATGCTCGAACAGTGGAACAACTTCGAGCTCTTCAGTAGTTTTTTTTATGTTTTCATTCTCTTCTGGTTCTTGAATAACATCAAACCTGGAATCCATGTCCGTATGTTTTGATGCGACATCTATGGTGGTTTGATTAACTGTGTCTTTATCGTTTGTTCCCGTATATGTTTGAGTCGCTCCCGCATATTTTAATTCTTCCACCGCTTCTTTTTTATTCGAATGTATCACTGAATTGATGTTCCTCGAAATTTGTTGATCACCTCAGATCTGCTGAATACCCCATTTAGAAGGGAATTTGATTACCTGATGTAGAGTAGATGGTACAACATCTATGTCGTGAATCCATGCTCTTCCCATAATAGGTCATGTCTGTATCAATAACTTGAAATTTTGTTTCTTTGACGACGTCTTCTGCATAAGTACTCAACTCAATTTCTCCTTTCGTTATGACAATAGAGTTGTCGAATCCAGATAAGGAACGTGCTTTTGGAATTACACGGTCTCCCATTAACATCTCTTCCACAACTCTTAGTAAAATGATATTTACTCAGCTACCTGGATCAATCAATACTCGCTTCACGTTAGTGTCATGTATACGTATAAGACATTACCAGTGCGTCGTTATGTGGGACCAATAATCCATCAGCATCTGCATCGTTAAATGAAATATTGTCGGCCACCAAGGTCTCACGAGTTCGTTTCCCGTGGGTTATTGTGAACTTTGTCATCTTTTTTGCTGAAGTATAGGTTACGCCATTAACCTCCTCTCCTTCGTTTATCACATTTATAGTTCTCTTCGGAGATGGTGGTTTTGGGGGCTCTTGCTTGTTTACCTTTTTCACTAAACAATTCCGTTAGATAGCCTGTTTTTAATAAGTGTTCTACCTCACCTTGTAGTAACTTGCCGTCTGATGTTCTATGCTCGTGATTATTGTGGAATTCACACCAGGAGTCTGGGTTCCTTCTGTTTGGATTTGATCTCATCTCCTTGGGCCATTGAACTTTATCACCCATATTTCTTAAAACTGTAATTAACTCGGAAGTACTTACATTGAAGTTTTAGTCTCCAATTCTTGCGTACGTGTTATTACCTCTATTTCGTTCATCTTGATCCTTTCTGGATCTTGATGATGATGAACTTGAATCTCTTTTTGACGATCTGTGATAAGGCTGTGTGTTATCAAATTTGGAACGAGCTTCACGTCCCGAAGGTCCCATATATGGCTTGTACCTGTTTTTACCAGTTCTCCTCTCTGACTCTGAGCGTCTAGAACTTGTAATGTCTTCTGCTTTTGATTGAGTTATGGTATCTTCTTCAATTTGTAATTTGGTGTTGTACCTGTTTAAACATCATTCCATGTCGTATCTAGTAATTCTCACAAACTTTCTTTGAGTCTCCTTGTGGCTTCAAAAGATTTTCTCGTTCAAATTGCTTGCAAATGCCATAGCTGCCCAATTGTCAGGCGCTCTTGGTAACAACATCCTTTCCCATTGGAACCTGTCTACTAATTCACGGAGCAACTCCTCATCTCCCTGTTTTACTTTGAATATGTCTTCCATTTTTTTCTCCACTTTTTGTGCACCGAAATGTGCTTTTATAAATGAATCTGCAAACTCAGCAAAAGAATCAATAGAATTTTCGGGTAAAAGAGAATACCACGTTAGTGCTCCTTTGGTAAGTGTCTCTCCAAACTTTTTGACCAGCACATATTTGATTTCGTACTTGGTCAAGTTGTTGCCTTTTACCCCCCGTGGTAAATGCAGTAACATGGTCACGTGGATCAGTTGTCCCGTCGTATTTTGGTATATCGGGCATTTTGAATTTCTTGTGAATCGGCAAAGGTGCTGCACTTGGCTTCCATGGTTGTTGAGAGTATTTGTCAATATCAATCCCCTTGATGACAAGTGGTACGCCAGGAATTTGCTCGATACGATCGTTTTGTTCCTTCAATTGTTTCTGCAAGGTTAGTATTAAAGACTGCAAATCTGAATTATTAGACACCTGGTCTTCCTTCAAGTGATTCGTCTAGAGTGCCTCTACTTCCAGAATTAGCTAATCCAGACTGTGGATTTTCTATAATTGCAGTGTTTTTTGGATGAGGCGTAGGTGGTATAGTTGGTAGTCCCCTCACGAAAGCTTGAAGAGCTTCATTCACGTATTCAGCAACTATCTGCTTCAATGTCTTGCTCTCCTGTTTGTTCATTTCCTACCTGGTCATTATTGTGAGTTGTGGATCTTTCGGGGGAGTTGTCCCTTGACCCTCCTGGAGTTCCTTGAGGTGATGGAACTGGAGTTCTAGTTTCATTTTGGTTGTTGTCGTTGGTGTTCGACATGATTCAGTAAAGATAATTTCGGAATGCAAAAAATGGATTATCAGATTCCCGGCAACGGAACCAATTTGTTTAACCAAAGAACCGAATTCTTAGTCAAAGCCATTTTAAGAAGTACTCGGGCTTCTGATAACCAAGAGAATTAACTAAGAACAATAATAGAAATTAGACTTGTAAAATAGGAAAACAATAAGAGTACAGAAAGGTAAATATATTTCAGTTGTGGTTCGAACGTGTCCATACAAGTGAGATTTTACTCCCTTTTATAGGGAATTTCTTAATATAACGTCTACTCTTCTTAATGATTGAGTATTAATGATTATTTATACCATTAATGTAATGTTACATAGGTAATCGTAAATGTTGCGTGACAATTCTGTAACGTTTGGCTCATTGATTGAAGATCTTTGAATCTGCCATGGTTCATTCTGACCGTGTCTCTTCAACTCCTCAATTAGACTGGAGATCCCACTTCTAATTGTCTCGTGGGTGTATTATTCCGTACCTCTTTGTCCCGTACTTCTTTCTAAACTCTCATCCAGCTGTCATGTTTCCATTGTTTCACGTAGGTTGCTTTGTCATTCAAGATATTATACGTGTGAAGTATATTTTTTACCAATACATTTATCTTATACTTGCATTGAATGTGGTAGAAATCCTGCCTATAAGTTCATTACTTAGCTCAGTAATGTGTTATTATATGTTCAGTTGTCGTGTGTTAGAAATCTGTCACGCCCCCAAATCCCACCTTCAGGCGGTGATGGCGTCTAACGTTGAACCCGCTAGACAAACCAATGTTTGAACTAAATAAACTCATTAACAACTAAAATGAACAATATAACTAAGACAACGGTGGTCAACAAATGAAAGTTAACTAAGTTCAAAATAATATGGCAAGCTTCGAAATAACACCCATAAATATAACCCAGAACTGGTGTCACATACTCACGAACTGTCTATGAGATTACTAAATACAATGGTCTGAAAATAAGTACATATGACTGTCTTTGAAACTATAAAATAAGACAGAACTGAAAGACAAGGGTAGAAGGTGACGCCAAGGCCCACGAACGTCTGCGGGTCTACCTCGATGTCTCCTGAATGAACTGATGGAATGCTTCCTTCGTCAGTGCCCACCGGGTCTGACTGCGTAGTCTGCACAACATAAAAAAGTGCAAGTGTAGCATCAGTACAACCGACCCCATGTACTGAGTAAGTACCGAGCCTAACCTCAGCGAAGTAGTGACTAGGCTAGGACCGACAACAATATACATACCTGTGCAATTCTATATAATAACAAGAAAATATCGACGGAAATAAACAAGTAAAAAAAGATACGGGGAGAACATGCTGGGCATAAGTGGGGCAACAAATACTAGCGTAGTAGAACAGGGTAACAACTGAAATGTAAAAGTAAAAGCAAGAATTTAACGTCTCAGAACAGATAATGAACAACACAAGGCATGGCATGTCCCCTCGTGCATAATCTCACAATCACTCGGCACAGAATGTCCCCTCGTGCATAAATAGTAAAATCACCGACACGGAATGCCCCCTCGTGTATAAATAATAACACTCGGCATGAAATTTCCCCTCGTGCAATAAATAATAAACAATCGGCACGGTATGCCACCTTGTGCGATAAGTAATCAACAATCGGCACGACATGTCCCCTCGTGCGATAAATAATAAACAATCAGCACAGAATGTCCCCTCATGCGATACATAATAAACAATCGGCACGACATGTCCCCTTGTGCGATAAATAATAAACAATCGGCACGGCATGTCCCCTCGTGCGATAAATAATATAAAAGCAACAATATAATGTGAAAACTAACAATATGAAATCTCAAGCGTACAAAAATACTCAATAAAATTCTATCGTCCCGGCAAGGGACTCAGCTATAACCAAACTCGCTCAGAAATATAATTTCAACAGTAAAAACCTCAACTGAAACGAATAACTCAATAACTCCCCACGTCATGAAACAACATCAATGTATCACTTCTAAATAACCAATTACTCATAGTACAGAGAATATTAAGAACACGGTATGATTCATCACATTTGACCCACGGGCATTCTTGACCACAACATATAGGTACTCGTCACCTCACCTATACGTTGGACATGAATTACACATAGAAAATAAGACTCTATACCTATTCCCTCAAGCTAAGGTTAGGCCAAACACTTACCTCGGCTCCAAAATGCAAGTCAAGACTCAATCACAACCTTTCCTCTCGAATCCAACTCCGAATCGGTAATATCTAGACATAATTGATTATTAACGTCAATAATTGCTCAATAAACAAATTCCAAAGCCTAATTATACATTTTCTATCATTCTTCCAAAAATACTAAAATTCGACCCAGGGCCCGCATGCTCGAATCCCGAAAATTCTCGAAGGAATCACTCACCCATAGCCTAAGGATCATATATATGAAGTTTCCACTTGAATTCATAGCATTAAACGGACAATACACGAATTTTCTCAAGAACCCTAAATTTACTACCCAATTCTTGACTTTTCATTAATTTAATAGGTAATCCCATTAATAATTCATGCATGAAACTAGTATTAGGAAGGAATTAACTCACCTTAACAGTAGCTAGGTCGTGGTGTGTTCTTCCCAAGCTCACAAGTCTCTAATGGAGTTTTTGGTATGAAGGGAATGAAGAAATCCCGAGTTTTTGGCATTTAAATACAGTTTGGCCTACAGGGGTTCCGCACCTGCAGCCTTGGGACCGCACCTGCGGTCCTGCACCGGCGAGAAAAAGATCGCACCTGCGGAAAATGACAAGGGAGGCTGGGGTCGCACCTGCGGAGCTGGAGACCGCACCTGCGGCTTCGCTCCTGCAGAAAAGGAACCGCACATGCGGAACTTTCGCACCTGCGAGGATGGGACCGCAGGAGCGGTCCCGCACCTGCGGCTGGGATACCGTACTTGCGGTCACACCAGCAACAGTTGCACCAGCAACTGTTTTAGCTGGTTTTTAGCCCCGTTGGGTGTCCTGGAGGCACTTGGGCCCACCCGAGCCCCCATCCAAATATACCAGCAAGTCCTAAATCATAATACGGACTCGCTCGAGCCTTCAGAACACCCAAAACAACGCTAAATCTCAAAATCACATCCCAAAACCCCTAAAACCATAACTTAAGAAACTTCAAGTTCTTGATTTCTATAAAAATGCGCCGAACCGACCTATACAATTTGGAATGACATTAAATTTTGCAGATAAGTTATAAATGACATAACGGAACTATTCCCGGTCTCGGAATCACATTCGGGCCTCGATAACATAATAATCACGTTCCAAACCAAATCTCAAATTTAAGGAAATCCTTATTTCTGTATAATTTTCTCAAAACTTCATTAACTCTCAATTTCCCATTTTTGATCTGAAACACGTCAAATCAAGTCCGTTGCTTACCAAATTTCACAGATAACTCAAATAACACATATTGAACCTGTTTCGGGCTCCAGAACCATAATACGGGCCCGGTAACACATGTTTTACATCGAGGTTCATTTTCATAAGCCTTTGTTATTTTCCGAAAACAATTTTCTTTAAAAAATTCATTTCTCGGACTTGGGTCCTCGGAATTCAATTCCGGGCATACACCAAAGTACCATATTTTCCAACAGACCCTCCGGGACCGTCAAATCACGGGTCCGGGTCTGTTTACCAAAAATGTTGACCAAAGTCAACTTTATTCAATTAATTATCATGAATTCAACATTTATTCAATTTTTCCACATAAGGGCTTTCCGGCTACGCTTCCGATATGCGCACGCACATCGAGGTGAGATAGACGGAGGCTTTTAAGGCCTCGGAACGCAGTCATAATTAATTTTACACAGGATGACCTTTTGGGTCATCATAATCTCCATCTCTAAAACAAACGTTCGTCCTCAAACGGACATAGAAAGGTACCTGAATCGGGGAAAAGGTGGGGATATCGGCTCCTCATATCGGACTCGGACTCCCAAGTCGCTGCCTCAACAGGCTGACCTCTCCAATGAACACGATCTGAAGGATAACTCTTCGATCTCAACTGACGAACCTGCCGAGCCAATATGGCTACCGGCTCCTCCTCATAAGACAAATCCTTGTCCAACTGGACACCGCTGAAGTCAAGTACATGAGATGGATCCGCAATATACCTCCGGAGCATAGACACATGAAACATCGGGTGCACGACTGATAAACTCGGTGGCAAGGCAAGTCTGTAGGCCACATTTCCGACCTTATCCAAAATCTCAAATGGACCAATGTACCTAGGGCTCAACTTGCCCTTCTTTCCGAACCTCATCACGCCCTTCATAGGCGACACTCGAAGGAATACCCAGTCTCCTACCATAAAGGCCAAATCTCGAACTCTACGATCCGCATAACTCTTCTTCCTGGACTGAGCTTTACGAAGTCTATCCTAAATAATCTTCACCTTGTCCAAGGCATCCTAGACTAACTCGGAACCCAACAATCTAGCCTCTCCTGGCTCAAACCATCTGACTAGAGACCGACACCGTCTACCATACAACGCCTCATATGGAGCCATCTGAATGCTCGACTGATAGCTGTTGCTATAGAAAAACTCAGCTAAAGGCAAGAACTGGTCCCATGAACCACCAAAATCAATAACACAAGCCCGCAACATATCCTCCAAAATCTGAATAGTGCGCTCGGACTGTCCGGCCGTCTGCGGATGGAATGATGTGCTCAAATCAATCTATGTGCCCAACTCTCGCTGAAATACTCTCCAGAAGTGGGAGGTAAACTGAGTACCTCTGTCTGATATAATGGATACAGGCACACCATGCAATCGAACAATCTCTCTCATATATATCTTTGCCAACTTCTTCGCTGAATATGAAACTGATACCGAAATGAAGTTGCGCTGACTTGGTCAGCCTATCCACAACGACCCATACTGCGTCAAACATCCTCTGAGTCTGGGGGAGTCCAACTAAAAAGTCCATGGTGATACGCTCCCACTTCAACTCAGGAAGCTGAATCTGTTGCATCAAACCACCAGGTCTCTGGTGCTCGTACTTAACCTGCTGACAGTTCAAGCACCGAGCTACATAAGCTACAATATCCTTCTTCATCCTCCGCCATCAATAGTGCTGCCGCAAGTCCTGGTACATCTTTGCGGCGCCCGGATGGATGGAATACCGGGAACTATGGGCCTCCTTAAGAATCAACTCACGAATGCCATCGACATCAGGTACACAAATACGACCCTGCATCCTCAGAACTCCCTCATCGTCCACTGTGACCTGCTTGGCACCCCCGTGCCGAACTGTATCTCTAAGAACACATAAATGACGATCATCATACTGCCTGGCCTGAATACGGTCGTACAATGAAGAACGGGCCACGGTATGGGCTAACACATTTCCAGTCTAAGAAACCTCCAACCTCACAAATCAGTTGGCTAAAGCCTGAACATCCAACGCAAGAGGTCGCTCCCCGAATGATAAAGAATGGTAATATCATAATCCTTCAGTAACTCTAACCACCTTTTCTGCCTCGTGTTCAACTCCTTTGCGTGAATAAATACTGTAAACTCTTATGATCCGTAAACACCTCACATGGCACACCATACAAGTAATGCCTCCAAATCTTCAATTCATGAACAATAGCTGCAAGCTCCAGATCATGAACTGGATAGTTCTTCTCATGAATCTTCAACTGACGAGAAGCATAGGCTATAACTTTGCCATCTTGCATCAACACTGTACCAAGCCCAACCCGTGAAGCATCATAATACACGGTATACGGTCCTGAACTTGTGGGCAACACTAACACTGGTGCCGTGGTCAAGGCTGTCTTGAGCTTCTGAAAGCTCGCCTCACACTCATCTGACCACCTGAACTGAGCACACTTTTGGGTCAACCTGGTCATCGGGGCTGCGATAGATGAAAAACCCTCCACAAATCGGCAATAATAACCTGCTAAGCCCAAGAAACTCTGAATCTCTGTAGCTGAA
>ML277879.1:0-27867 GCA_005239495.1 Nicotiana undulata
TGGGACTACGGACTGAGATCCGGGAGCTTTCCCCATGTACTGCATCGCATATTTAAATTGGGATTACAGACTGAGATCTGGGAGCTTTCCCCCTGTACTGCATCGCATATTTAAATTGGGACTACAGACTGAGATCCGGGAGCTTCCCCCTGTACTGCATCGCATATTTAAATTGGGACTACAGACTGAGATCCGGGAGCTTCCCCCTGTACTGCATTGCATGACAAATTTCGAGTTACGGACTGAGTTCTGGTAAGGTTACCATTGATGAGATTGGATTGAAAGATATACATATATATACACATATGTATTTTGAAAAGTATTTGTCTTGCAGAAAAGTGATATTTGAAAAAGCAGTATTTGGGAAAGTATATTTTGACAAATGCTATTTGGAAAAGCAGTATTTGGGAAAGCATATTTGATCAAATGATATTTGGAAAAGCAGTATTTGGGAAAAGTATATATGAACACCACGTATTTTGAAGGAACTATGCTTTAAAGATTCCTCTTTAAAAAGATATAAATATACATTCAGAGAAATTATGTTTCAAAGAAGTTTCCTTGTTTCCGAAATGATTATATTTTCAAAACCTTCAAATCTAAACTCACGATTTAAATATTTTCACTCGACGTTTTTACCAGCTCTATCTAGTTTATTGGTTTAAGCTTGAGATAAAGAAATTGATATAGTGATAGGTTGTTAATGCTTATTGGGTTGTGACTTCGACTTTGGCTTGACATTTCTTATGTTCTCTTTGCGTATTTCTACTTTGTTGCCGTAGATCGTATTTGCTGAATTTTCTTTCGTATTATTCTGTCTTACTGTTTATTTCAGCGAAAATCTTTAGATAGACATTACATTTCAGGCATCATCTTCATACTTATGCCTTTTTTTTATTATACCAGTGGGGTCTTGACTAGTCCTCGTCACTACTTCACCGAGGTTAGTCTTGATACTTACTGGGCACCGCTGTGGTGTGCTCATACTACTCTTCTGTGCATTTTTGTTTGCATAGATCCAGGTATTGACCGTTAGTAGCTGCATGGATCACCGTTGATGAAGAGACTCAAGGTAAACCTGCTGCTGCGTTCATAGGTTTCGGAGTCACCTTCCAATTATCTCCAACTGTACTTATTCATTTCTAGGTAGTTGTATTTAGATTTTGTAGAAAGAATTCATAGAGCTTATGACTTGTATTCACCGGATTTTGGGAAATTGTAAATTCTGTCAAGATTTCATATCGAGACTGTTATATTTCCTTTATTATTATTTTTGTTCAATGAAACATTAGGCTTACCTAGTTCCTAAGACTAGGTGCCATCATGGTACCCAACGGAGGAAAAATTGGGTCGTGACACTCCACCCCAGTATTCTGACCAGCATGGCTAGGGAGCTGGAGACATATATTACTTACCAGCAGGCCGTGAGTATTGCCCGGAGGATTGAGACTATGTTATCCCGGGACAGGGAGGAGAGAGAGGCCAAGAGGTCTCGAGAGACTGGTCAGTTTTCAGGATCCCGTGCACCAGCAGCACGCTATGGTAGGTGTTTTGTGAGTCGCCCCATTCATTCAGCTCTTCCAGCAGCCGGTGGTGTTCCAGCTCCTTCTAGACCTTAGGAGCCTTATTATGCACCACCATTATCTCAGGTGGCTCCTGCTCGAAGTGTTATCACCAGCCAGTCCAGCAGGCCAGTTCAGAGTCAGCATCAGCCGCCACGTCCTCCGAGGGGTTGTTTTGAGTGTGGTTACCCTCGTCATGTGATCAGAGATTGCCCCAAAGCTAGGAGGGGTGCACCACCTCAGACTTATCAGGTTCCACGCCTTCCATCAGGTCCTCCAGCTATTCTTCCAGTCCCAGCTACTACCCCACCATCTCAGGCAGCTCGGGGTGGGGGTCGTGGAGGTAGAGGTCGCCCTAGAGGGGGAGGCCAGGCCAGGTACTATGCTCTTCCAGCCCGATCCGAGGCCATTGCTTCAGATTCAGTCATTACAGGTATTGTTCCCGTTTGTCATAGGGATGCATCGGTACTATTCGACCCAGGCTCTATATATTCATATGTGTCTTCCTATTTTGCTTCCCATCTGGGGATATCTCAGGATTCTTTGAGTTCCCCCGTTTATGTTTCTACTCCTCTGGGAGGTTCTCTTGTTGTGGACCGCGTATATCGGTTGTGTTTGATAGTTATCAGTGGTTTTGAGACAAGGGTTGATTTATTATTACTCAGTATGGTAGATTTCGACGTTATATTGGGCATGGACTGGTTGTCTCCCTACTATGTTATTCTTGATTGTCACGCCAAGACCGTGACGCCGGCTACGCCAGGATTACCTAGGTTAGAGTGGAGAGGTTCCTTAGAGTACACTCCCCGCCGAGTCATTTCTTTTCTTAAGGCTTAGCGGATGGTTGAAAAGGGGTGTGATGCATATTTGGCTTATGTGATAGATGCCAGTGCTGAGACCCCTACAGTTGAGTATGTCCCCATAGTTAGGGACTATCCTGATGTTTTTCCAGCTGATCTTCGGGGTATGCCGCCCGATAGAGACATTGATTTTGGTATTGACTTGTTGCCGGGCACTCAGCCCATTTCCATTCCTCCCTATCGCATGGCTCCTCCTGAGTTAAAGGAGTTGAAGGAGCAGTTGCAAGAGTTTCTTGACAAAGGGTTCATCAGGCCCAGTGTATCACCTTGGGGTGCTCCGGTGTTATTCGTGAAGAAAAAGGATGGTTCGATGCATATGTGCATTGACTACCTCCAGCTGAATAAGGTGACAATGAAGAACAGGTACCCATTGCCCTGCATTGATGATTTATTTGACAAGTTACAAGGTGTTAGGGTGTTCTCCAAGATTGATCTTCGTACGGGTTATCATCAATTGAAGATTCGGGAGCCGGATATTCCGAATACTGCCTTCAGGACCAAATATGGCCACTAGGAGTTCCTTGTTATGTCATTTGGGCTGACCAATTCCCCAGCAGCCTTCATGCACCTGATGCACAGCGTATTTTGGTCGTATCTTGATACTTTCGTCATCGTGTTCATTGATGACATTCTGGTATATTCTCGGTCCCAGGAGGACCATGAGCAACATTTGAGGACCGTGCTTCAGACATTTAGAGAGAAGAAGTGGTATGCCAAATTTTCTAAGTGTGAATTTTGGCTTGATTTTGTGGCATTCTTAGGCCATGTGGTATCTTCGGATGGGATCAAGGTGGACCCGAAGAAGGTATAGGCGGTGTAGAGTTGGCCTAGACCGTCTTCAGCTACCGAGATCCGCAGTTTCCTTGGTTTGGCTGGGTATTATCGCCGTTTTGTGGAGGGATTTTCATCCATTTCAGCGCCCATGACCAGACTGACCCAGAAGTGTGCACCTTTTATATGAACTGAGGAGTGCGAGGAGACCTTTCAGAAGCTCAAGACATCCCTGACTACAGCTCTAGTGTTAGTATTACCCACAGGTTCAGGGTCCTATACAGTATTGTGATGCTTCGAGGATTGGCCTAGGAGCAGTGTTGATGCAGGATGATAGGGTGATTGCCTAAGCGTCCAGGCAGTTGAAGGTGCATGAGAAAAACTACCATGTTCATGATCTCGAGTTGGCAGCGATTGTTCTTGCCCTGAAGATATGGCGTCATTATTTATATGGTGTTCCCTATGAGATATTCATGGATCACCAAAGTTTGCAGCACATATTTAGGCAGAAGGATCTTAATTTGCGCCAGCGTAGGTGGTTGGAGCTACTCAAGGATTATGACATCATTACATTATACCACTCGGGGAAGGCCAATGTGGTGGCCGACGCCTTTAGTCGCCGAGCGGAGAGTTTGGGTAGTTTGGCATATCTTCGTGTAGCTGAGAGGCCCTTAGCCTTGGATGTTCAGTCTTTATCCAGTCAGTTCGTGAGACTGGATTTTTCTGAGCCTAGTCAGGTATTTGCTTGCGTTGTTGCTCGATCTTCTCTTTATGACCGCATTCGGGAGCGCCAGTATGATGATACCAACCTTCGGGCTCTTCAGGATAGAGTTCGGCAGGGTGATGCCAGGGATGTGACCATAGGTGATGATGGTGTGATGAGGATGCAGGGCCGTATTTGTGTGCCCAACGTGGATGGGCTTCGGGAGTTGATTCTTGAGGAGGCCCATAGCTCGCGGTATTCCATCCATCCGGGTACCGCGAAGATGTACCAGGATCTGAGACATCACTATTGGTGGCGAAGGATGAAGAAGGATATAGCAGAGTTTGTAGCCAAGTGTCTCAATGGTCAGCAAGTCAAATGTCAACATCAGAGACCGGGAGGATTACTTCAGCAGATTAAGCTTCCCGAGTGGAAGTGGGAGCGGATCACCATGGACTTTGTGGTTGGACTTCCTCGGACCTTGGTAAAGCATGATGCTATTTGGGTGATTGTGGACCAGCTGACCAAATCAGCCCATTTCATACCAGTGTTGACTACATATTCTTCTGAGACGTTGGCCCAGATCTACATTCGGGAGATAGTCCGGTTGCACGGTGTGCCGGTGTACATTATATCAGATCGAGGTCCTCAGTTCACCTCGCACTTCTAGAGAGCCTTGCATAGTGAGTTGGGTACCCAGATAGATCTCAGCACAGCATTTCACCCTCAGACAGATGGACAGTCTGAGCGCACGATTCAAATTCTCGAGGATATGCTCTGTGCCTGTGTGATGGATTTTGGAGGGTCATGGGATCGATACTTTCCTCTTGCAGAGTTTTCTTACAATAAAAGCTACTAGTCCAACATTCAGATGGCACCGTATGAGGCTTTGTATGGTAGGCGGTGCAGGTCTCCAGTAGGATGGTTTGAGCCGGGCGAGGCCCGATTGTTGGGTACAGACTTGGTTCAGTGCCCTAGACAAGGTGAAGGTGATCTAGGAGAGACTTGGCACAGCCCAGTCCAGGCAGAAGAGTTACGCGGATCGGAAGTTTGTGACTTGACATTCATGACTGGTGATCGGGTTTTGCTTCGGGTATCGCCTATGAAGGGCGTCATGAGATTCGGGAAGAAGGGTAAGTTGAGTCCGAGGTTCATTGGCCCTTATGAGGTGTTGCAGCGGGTTAAGGAGGTTTCTTATGAGTTGGCTTTACCTCCCAACCTAGCAGGAGTTCATCCGGTATTCCACGTTTCCATGCTCCGGAAGTATCACGGTGATCCGACTCATGTTTTGGATTTCAGTTCAGTCCAGTTGGACAAGGATCTATCATATGTTGAGGAACTTGTGGCTATATTGAACAAATAGGTCAGGAAGCTCAGATCGAAGAATTTTGCCTCAGTCAAGGTTCAGTGGAGGGGTCATCCGATCAAGGAGGCGACTTTGGAGACCGAGCAGGATATGCGGAGTCAGTACCCTCATCTTTTCACAGCTTCAGGTATGTTTCTATACTCATTCGAGGACGAACGATTTTCTTAAGAGGGGGAGAATGTAACGACCGGGTCGGTCATTTTGAGAGTTAGCGCCCCGATCCCCTAATAATTTCTTCTCCCATGTCTATTTATGTTATTGGAACTTTCCGGAGCGTTGAGTGGTGAAATCCGGAATGATTTTGGACACATAGTCCATAAATATGGAATTTAGCTGTAGAAATATGGTCGTAGCTAGAATATTGTGAAGACGGATCCGGAATGGAATTCTGTCGACTCTGTTAGCTCCGTTGGGTGATTTCGGGGTTAGGTGTGTGTTCGGAATGCGAGGTCGGTTTCATATTTAAGCTTGAATTGGCAAAAGTTGGAATTTCGGCGAATTTAGCTGATAGGTGAAATTTTGATATCGGACTCGGAATGGAATTCCGAAAGCGACAGTAGATCCGTAATGTCATTTATGACCTGTGTGCAAAATTTGAGGTCATTCGGATGAGTTCTGATGTGTTTCGGCATCCGATGTGAATTCTAGAAATTTCATAAGTTCTTAGGCTTGAATCTATGCATATTTGATGATTTTGATGTTATGAGATGTGTTTTTAAGGCTCGACCAAGTTTGAATAAGGTATTAGGGTCAGTTGGTAGGTTTGGTTGAGGTCCTGGGGGCCTCGGGGCTGTTTCGGATGCCCAACGGGTGAATTTGGAACCTTGAGAGTTGCTGAACCATTGCTGGTTCCGGTGTCTCGCACGTGCGATGGTTTTGGGAGAGTGAAAGTTGTATAAAGCTTGTGACTTGGTGATATTCCGGGTTTTAGGAGAGTGAAAGTTGTAAATGCCGAGCGGCTTAAGTTTTATCGTTATTGCTACATCTTTACTATTTATTTCTGTGTTGTCTTATTTTTTCGCATATTTTAAGCTTACCTAGTCATAGGGACTAGGTGCCGTCACGAGCCCGTTTGGAGGGTTAATTCGGGTCGTGACAATATTGCTCTATTCTCCTGCACACTACTGTTCTATTCTCTCATTCTTTACTGGTATGTCCTCTATTTGATTTCTAGCATCCAAAACAACATGTTTATGTTCGCATTGCACTTTCCCTTATTTCTTTATGCTTCTACTTGTGGTTCTATTGCTTACCTGGTAACTAGCATACTATGCTGTCTATATGATCCCCCTTCCCTTTATTTCAGCATGTTACTGCTTCCCCCATTAGTTTGCTACCAGTTTTGCACCATTCCCTAACCCAGTACATTATCAGCATGTATGTATGACCCCCTTTTAGCTACTAGGTAATTCTGAGCCCATTCCCTGGACTTGATATGTGAACCTGTTTGACATTCCTCAATCTAGTACTGTCAAGCTCTTGGCCTGAACCCCTTGTGATGAAATGTGCTGTGACTGTTGAGTCTTGAAATGCTTTCTCTGATGTCTACCTATGTGCAAATATGCTCTTACATGTAAACTCCTTGTCCCAATTGTCCTTTGCCCCTATTTGTGTTTGCTTCCCTAAACTATGTGTGCTATTATGATTTTGAGGCTGTCTTATTCACCCTCGCTCAACACTGTTTTCAATAAGAATTAAAACTCTTGTTTTCCTTCAAGAACTGATTCTAAATGGATCGTTTTCAAACTGTTTTTTCAAACTTAACTCTTTCAAAACTATGTCAGGCACTCTCACTCAACTTTTATACCCCTTAAGTTTTGCCCCCTTAGTGTGAGCACTGCTTTGGGACCCCTGAGCTCCCTCTGAACTTTGACATACTAAGGTTGGCTCTTCTACACTGCACCTACTCTATCTTGGCTATGCAATTTGGGTGTGAGCACTGCCCAGGATCCCTTGAGGTCCTTAGGGAACTCTGACACACCCGGATTGTGAAAAGGCTGTGAAACATACTTGGTATTGAGGACATGGAGAATCTGGGCCTATTTTGTAGGCTCCCTATAGTTAACTTCTTATTTTTCTCTATTTCAATTATGTAATTTATATTCAATGGTCTATAATAACTATTTGTAAACAACTCGGGGACGAATAGTGAAAATGGGGGGTAATATGCATGATGTAGTGTAATCAAGGGTATGCCTCCTAGGTTTACTTTCTTTGTGTGCAATAGCATCCATGTTTAGGTACAACATATTAAAGCATTAGATATCATGCTATTTAGGACTTACATGTACTGTTTTCAGCATCTCACCACCATTTAGAAATCATGTTTATAAGATAAATAACAAAAATAAATTGTTATGTGATTTTCTCATGCAAACACGCCCTGAATTTCATTTAAAAAATCCTGCCTTAGGATAAATAAATCTACACTAGTTGTTATTCATGCATTCACCCTGCTGCAACCATGCTATATACGTAGAAATCCTGCTTTAGGTAAACATCGTTAAAACTATCATTCCTGCCTATCTTAAAACTGTGCATAACCTAATGTGCATTCAGAAATCCTGTTATGTTATTATGCATCATGCTGCATTAGAGATCATGTTTTAGGGCTGTACTTATTCAATCATACCTAGTCTAAATACAGATATCTAAAGTAGTCCTCCTGTCCTAAACAAACTGGTAAATTAGTCTCCAAGTATCTGCAACACCTAAAATTGCATGTTATTGGGTATAACAACCTGGAATTATCAATAAAACTGAACAATTGTTGCATATTATTTACACCTAGGCAAGCCTTAGGTAATCACCATAAAAAATAAAACCAGAACTGTCTTTGTGATTGTGTTTAACTGACAGCATGTTAAAATCAGTAGGCAAGCCTGATTAGGACTTCCTCTCTGAGTTATAAATCTGAATCTACCATTATCACTTTGACATCATGTTTAGGATCTAAAAATGGACCTTAGTTGTGTATGAGACATGTTGTTTATGTGCAATATGTGTGGAGGTATACTTGAGCCTTTATCTGGTTTCCATACTTTTCCCCTTACCTGAAGTCCTATTTGTTTTTATTACGTGCCTCCCTAGCAGTGTTACCTTTAAAACCTGAGGGTCAGCCTAGCACCTCTCATATAGGATAGAAGTCCTAAATTCCTCCGGGACTGATAGGAAGGGACGGGTAACAGCATGCAATAGAGGTCGTGACCAACACACGCTTTAGTTACCTTCACATGGTGGGAAAGGGTAGATATGGATATGATGATCGGTGCGTTAATACCACGTGTAGCCCCTCTTTGAGGAGTGTCATACTGGGTATTGCATTATTGTGATCCATATTATAAACAAACCTAGGATATCCCTTTATTTCATAAATATGTAATTCTTTCAAAAGCTAGCTTCCCATTAACTGTTTTCAAGCTCCTGTACTTAGACTTAAATCTCCTATTATTTGAGCCCTACTTGTTTATTTGCTAAATTGTACAAATCCACAAAAAGCCGTTTGGCCGGGAACCACATTTGTGGATCCTGAGGGGTGCCTAACACCTTCCCCTTAGGATAATTTCAAGCCCTTACCTTGACTCTGGTAATCAACGTGGTTATAAATGGACCCCTTAGGTGCTCTAACGCACCTTAAAATCGTTCGGTGGCGATTCTTCAAAAACACAAATCCTTTTTCCCAAAAGGAATGAGTTGTCTCAACCAATGTCATAAACCCGCACTCCGCGAGGAAAAAGGGGGCGCGACAGCATGTCGACTCTGCTGGGGATTATAGGCTTTTACCATTTCAAACTGCTTTGTGTATTTGTGCCTTTACTTTATTAATATTTGCACCCTTTCCTTTTCCCCTTTTATGTGCAATTAGTTGTTTCTTTCAAGTATTATTATTCCCCAAAAACAAAACTGACATGTTTCTTTGTTTACCCTTTGTAACCGCTTTAAATCATAAATGTTGTATTTACCGCTTTCTTAACGTGCAAATACATGACAACCTGATTTTAATGCTTATTATTATTGAATAATCATGCTCAACATTCTTACTCCACTCATGTCAAACAAAATACTATAGCAATGCTTGATGAGTGGTTGCGCCCTTCATATATCATTACCCCCTAAATTCGGAAAGGCTTATTTGCGGTAAAACTAGTCGATCAGCGGTGCAGTCGACGGTTTCGTGCCTTTCCCCCTTGAGTTGTCCGCTCAAGGGTACCAGTCTAAAACTACATAGAAACTTTACTCCATTATACTGTTGCATGCATCATGGTCAAACCTAGCTAGGCTAAAGTGTTGTCCGCACAATAGCCTTTAAGATAGCCTTGTCCAAAAGTCCACTAGGTTTCCCTAAACCCAACGGACATCATCAAGTTCTGTGCATTTATTTGGAGAACTAAATGCTTCAAGCTAATTGTTGACGTTACATAGTCGAGTCTGGTGGGGATAAGGGCCTAACCTTGTTTGCCTTGCAGAAATATGAGGCACGAAGTCCCCAGATTCGGCATGGTCTCCAATATCCAACCAAGATTGCTGAGTTGGTGGGAAGATTTACATTCTAGTGACAAAACTCTCGTCGGGAAATATTTGGGCAATCTACCATCTCTCCTGGAGATCCAGCCTAACAACATGATAATAGAGGCTGCTACCCTGTTCTGGGATTGTGAAAGGGTCGTGTTCCGCTTTGGGGACATTGAGATGACACCTTTACTAGAGAAGATAGAAGGACTGGCCGGTCTAGTGTGGGAATTTGCTAATGCATGAGAACCGCATAGGCAAGGGTTTCTTAAAAATGATGGGTTTGAAGAAGAATGCAGAACTAGTATGCTTAAAAGAATCGTACATCCCTTTTGACTATTTGTACGAAAGGTACGGGCACAACAAATCATACTGTACCTACCATAACGAGTTTGCCATCACATCCTTGGGACACATCCATCGTAGGGTATTCGTCTTCATGTTTTGCTGTGTATGATCGTGTTTTCAATGAAGAAAGAGAGAATCCATACTAGGCTGGCTATGGTAACCAAAACCCTAATGGAGGGGATTGGTGGGAAGACTTTCAGAATTGTACCCATGATCATTGCAGACATATACCGAGCCTTAGAGAAATTTCAACGAGGAGCGAGACACTTCGAAGGCTGCAACCTACTACTTGAACTTTGGCTCATGGAACATCTCAAAAAGGGCGAATACCGACAAGAAATTCATCGAAGGGTCTGGGATGACCACATTGCTTTCCACCATCCAAAGTGAATGAATTACATCCCCGACATGTTCGCTCAGCCCGAGAATGCCAAAGGATGGGTTGAGCTCTTTGATAATCTAACTGAAGAACAGGTTCAATGGATGTTCGAGTGGTTTTCGACGGAGGAGTTCATCGCCCGGTACAGAGATGCACCGTTCTTGATACTAATTTGTCTAAGAGGAACATACACTTACGTCCCTCTTCGAGTTATGAGGCAAGCAGGTAGGAAACAAGTCATACCCAGGGTCGACAAGATAAGCCATCTTCGAGCTGACTTCCAAAATGATGATAGTCCTCACAAGTGCCAAGCCCAGCACATGTGGCACTGCAAGATCGTAATGGAGAAAGACACCATTGAGCCAGACAAATATCGTTCCGGTTGTACCCCTTTCTATTCTGGTTGGTTGGAAGATAAGTGGGACGTTCTGGGCAAGCCGGGGTTCGTTCAAGGCCACAGGATTATAGATGAAAAGGCCGAGGCACAAGTCAAATACAACCAGCTGCGCAAAAGGATCCGTGAATGCGAGAGCGAGCACCGAGAAATACATGAGTCCAACAAGAAGACAATTGAGGAATGGAAAGATATGGCTATCAGTACCAACAAGAGGTTAGGATCTTGGAACGAGGCATAGTCGAGCTGGAGGAAAAATTCCTCAAAAGGGTTGAAGACTGTCAAAAGGTTGAAGGGACCGAAGGTGGACATCTAGCCAGAGCATACCTGTTGTTGGGACTTCGCGAGTTGGGGAAGCTATTCGAGGGAAGCAAGAATGCCGAGTTTGGGGAAGGTCCTTCTGGGACCAAGTAGATAGGAATGTCTTTCTTTTACTTTATCAATGTAATAAGACCCATGGCCATTAGTGACCTTTATTTCTTGCTTGTTTAGTGTCATTTTAGGATTCGTCTATTTCTTATCAATAAAATGAGGCATTTATCATTTTAAGTTCTCCAAATTATTTGTCGCTAGGCCTACCTCAGGCACAAAGAGGATTCCCAAATTAGGACACGCTTTACATTCCCGCACTATGTGTTTAAATATTGCAATACTTTTTATAATCCTCACTGACTTGGCTACCTTTTGTTTTTGTTTTTGTTTTATTTCTTTTATTATTCCCCTCCCCAAAGGTTAGTTCGTGCACTCTGGCATCATCATCTTATCTCACAAGATCCAGGGTCCCTCCACCCACTCCTCCTCCTAGTCCTCCTAAAGGCAAGAATAAAATGGAAGATTCAAGCAACATCAGGAAGGAGAACACGGTTGAATGGGTAGAGGCCACTGATAGCCAGGGTATTCGGGTTCCTAATGAGAGTATGTCACAGCTTGAGCAAAAATTGTTGAAATTCCAAGAAGAACTCGATCAGGTTCGAAATCTGGCAAACCTGTCATTCTCCCTCAACATCCCAGACGTCACCCTCCCAAACATTCAAAATCCTACACCTCCACAAAATATCCCAAGGCAGCAGACTCATCCCGCACCTCACAATCACGCTCCACTACTTATCCCAGAACCTCATAATTCCACAAATGACCATCTCCACACCCATGCATCAGGCCACCATTCCTATCTACGTGGAGACCATGCCTCGCTCCACTACACCTATCCCATACACACCTGAGTCTGATGAAAAGGATCTGCTTATCAAGAACTTGGCCGAGGAACTTAGGAAGCTGACCAGTCGGGTTCAAGGCGTTGAGGGAATCAAGGGAGTAGAAGGGATGAAGTATGAAGACCTCTGCATACAGCCTGATGTCGAACTGCCTGAGGGATACAAACCTCCTAAGTTCAAAATGTTTGACGGTACAGGTGATCCCAGGGTCCATCTGAGGACTTATTGTGACAAGCTGGTTGGAGTAGGGAAGGATGAAAGGATCCGCATGAAGTTGTTCATGAGGAGTTTTAAAGGAGATGCATTGTCTTGGTACATCAGCCAAGATCCCAAGAAGTGGTCAAACTGGGTGAGCATGGCATCTGACTTTATGGACAGATTCAGATTTAATACAGAGAACGCACCAAACATGTTCTACATCCAGAATTTGAAGAAGAAGCCCACTGAGACATTTCGCGAGTATGCTACTCGCTGGAGGTCCGAAGTTGCTAAGGTCAGACCCGCCTTAGAGGAGGAACAGATGAACAAGTTCTTCATCCGGGCTCAGGACCCGCGGTACTATGAACGGTTGATGATGATTGAGAACCACAAATTCTCCGACATTATCAAGTTGGGATAAAGGATCGAAGAAGGTATTAAAAGTGGCATGGTCACGCATTTTGAAGCCTTGCAAGCTACAAATAAGGCTTTACAGTCCGGTGGTGTGTCTAAGAAAAGGGACGTGGGAGCCGTGATGGTTGCACAAAGAGCCAAATTCCTACTCAAATACCAAACGTACCCAACACCTCCACTCCCATACCAACCAACCCCAAATTACCAAGCACCCTTGCCTTCATACCAAGATCCACCACCAACTTACCAATCTCCACCACCCACATATCAACCTACATCACCCAGATACTCCCAACCCGCTCTTGTTTACCATACTTACAATTCTCAATCATCCCATTATCAATCACCCCCTGCACGCCAAAACTTCCCTAGACCTCGACCTAATTTTGACCGCAGACCTCCAAAATAGTATACCGCCATCGTTGAACCCATCGACTAGCTGTATGAGAAGCTCAAAGTTGCTGGTTATGTCACTCCCATCCCTGCTGAAACCCCTGAGAATCCTTCCTAGTGGGTTAATCCAAACAAGTCATGTGCATACCACTCCGGCATGAAAGGGCACACCATCGATGAATGCCGCTCTTTGAAAGACAAGATACAGTCCTTGATTGATAACAAGATCATTGTGTCAAAGGAGTCCACTCCGAACGTCCGCAACAATCCTCTGCCAAACCATAAGGGTGGAGGTATCCACATGATTAAAATAGAAGATGATTGGGATTCCGAGAGATCGATTGGGTTGATCGTAGAAGGCAATAACCCAAAGAAACCAGAAATTACTCTCAATCCAATCATAGTCCAGATCCAAACGACACTGAGGTGAATATTTCTATACCTCTTGAGTTTAAAGCAGCGCCACCCGCAAAGACACTGGTACCAATTGAGGTTGAATTCGCGTCTCCGACAAATGCACCCGCACCATTCGAGGTTGCAGTCTTGCCACCCAAGGTACATGTTCCCTTCGAAGTAAGGATAGCCACGCCGATCCCAGTGGCGATGTCAACCACACCACCCTTCTATACAAATGATGTACCCTGGGACTATACAGCTGAGGCAAGAAGGAAAGGCAAGGTCCAGACCGAAGAAGTTGTTGCAGCACAAGGTATGACAAGAACTGGTAGAGTCTATACCCATGAGTATCTAGCCGAATCAAGCAAGAAAGCTTCCAATCGGCCTCTCCTTATTGAGACAGGTCCGGACGACCTTTGTAGGAAGGTACATGCCAAGGAGTACTTGGTCACTGACCAGCTGAACAAGACGCCAGCACAAATATCCATTCTCTCTTTGCTGCAGAATTCTGAAACGCACATGAGTGCTTTGTTGAAGGTGTTGAACGAAGCATATGTGCCGAACAATATCACTAGCAGGGAAATGGCCAATATGGTAGGCCAGGTATTGGAAAGCCACAAGATCATCTTTCATAAGGACGAGTTTCCACCTGAAGGGTTAGGGAACAACAAAGCACTACACATCACCGTGCAATGCGAAGATTATTTCATCACTAGAATCCTGAGTGATGGAGGGTCCAGTCTTAACATATGTCTGTTGATAACACTCAAGAAAATTGGGTAAAGGGATGCATGAGATAAAGGATGGAGCAATCAATGTGAAAGATTTCGATGGTTCTCAAAGGTCCACCATTGGTGAGATTAGTCTATGCCTGCAGACGGGACCAACCTGGTTCGAGGTTGATTTCCAAGTGATAGATGTACCAGCGTCCTACAACTTGCTATTAGGACAACCATGGATACATGTTGTTGGGGCCGTAGAGTCAACGCTGCATCAGGCAGTGAAGTTCGAGTGGAACCACCAAGAGGTGATTATTCATGGCGATGGTAGCAACCCTATTTACAGTCGCTAGACTATTCCGGCAATCGGGGGAAGAAGGAAGCTAGGTGGAGAAAACTATCACCACATTGAACGGGTCAATGCTATCAACAAAGACAAATAGTGGAATAGCAAAATCGAAAGCATGCTAAGCTGGAGTGGGTACGAGCCTGGCAAAGGGCTCGGCAAGAACCTCCAAGGAATGTCTAAGCCCATCAAGATCAAAAGCCATGGCACTACATTTGGTTTGGGATACGAATATACTTGGCAGGAGTACGACGACTGGTCGCCACCTTGGTGCGGTCCTTACTACCCACTACAGCAGCCGATACCGCATCTGGAGCAGACCTTCCAACAGGCCGACATTATTTATGGGTCAGACGAAGAAGAAGCTTACTTGCAGCAATGAGGAACTTGTTTCTGGAGGACAGTAATATGGACTGTTGTGTCATTCTCGAGGAGGAGGGGGAGGAAGGCCCTTCCATACAGGCTGTGAGCAGAGGGACGTACCTCAAGAACTGGACCATCAGGACAACCAAAGCCCGACGAGCCTCGGGGTAGCAAGGCTAAAACAAGCATTATTCACTATTTTCTTTACTAAATGATTTCCTTTTCGCACTTTAATTCCTGCAATAAGATCTTTAAATGTTCAAAACAATTATTCAATTTATCAAAGGCGTTTTAATTTTCTTATGAATCAATATTTATTGCTATCATTTTCTCTCATTACTTTACCTATACAACATTAATATTACCTGTCTTGACGAACCAATGAATGTGACATGCAACGAGACAACGCAAAAAATGGATATTGATTCAGAGGGAGATGATATACCGGACGAGATTGTTAAAGAAGTTGAGAATTTTGAGAACAGACCTAAGTCCAACCTGGACGAGGCAGAAGTTTTCAACTTGGGAGATTCAGAAAACGTTAAGGAAACACGAATCAACATTCACCTGTCGCCATCAGAAAAGAAGGAATACACTGAATTCCTAAAAAAGTATGAGGATATATTGTGGCTCACAAACTTCCAACCAATCCAATGTGTCCACCGATAAAGCAAAAGCTCAGAAAGTTCAAACCCGACATGAGTTTGAAAATCAAGGAAGAAGTTACCAAGTAGATCAACACCAAAGTTCTTAGGGTAGTTGAGTACCCGACATGGTTAGCTAACATTGTGCTAGTGCCAAAGAAGGATGGGAAGGTTAGAGTCTGTGTCGACTACCTGGATCTCAACCGGGCCAGTCCGAAAGACGACTTCCCTTTGCCAAATATACACATCCTGATTGAAAATTGCGCCAAGCATGAGCTACAGTCATTCGTAGATTGCTTCGTTGGTTATCATCAGATCTGGATGGATGAGGAAGATGATGAGAAAACGACTTTCATTACACTGTGGGGAGTATACTGTTACAAGATGATGCCATTCGGCCTGAAGCATGCAGGGGCCACCTACATGAGGGATATGACCAATATCTTCCACGTTATGATACACAAGGAGATTGAGGTATACGTGGATGATGTTATTATCAAACCCAAGAAAGCCACTAATCACATAGCAGACTTGAGGAAGTTCTTCAATAGGTTGCGGAAATACAATCTGAAACTGAATCCGACGAAGTGTGCATTCGGGGTTCCTGCTGGGAAGTTGCTCGGGTTCATTGTCAGCCGCCGAGGGATAGAATTGGATCCGTCAAAGGTCAAATTCATCCAGGAATTACCACCGCCAAGGAATAAGAAAGACGTGATGAGTTTCTTGGGATGACTTAACTACATCAGCCGGTTTATAGCACAGTTTACAGTCATCTGTGAGCCGATCTACAAGATGCTGAAGAAGGATGCCGCAACCAAATGGATCGATGATTGCCAAAAGGCTTTTGACAAAATTAAGGAGTACTTGTCAACACCACCAGTCTTGGTACTACCTGAGCTAGGTAGACCTTTGCTACTCTACCTTGCAGTATTAGATAGATCTTTCGGTTGCGTTATGGGGCAGCACGATGAAACAGGGAGAAATGAGAAAGTGATCTATTATCTCAGCAAGAAATTCACCCCGTATGAGGCCCGATTCTCTCTGCTGGAACGCACTTGCTGCACTTTGACTTGGGTAGCCCAGAAGCTGAGGCACTATTTTTGTGCCTATACTACATATCTCATCTCCAGGATGGATCCCTTGAAGTACATCTTTCTAAAGCCCATGCCCACTAGCAAGTTGGCCAAGTGGCAAATCCTGCTAAGCGAGTTCGATATTATCTATGTGACTCAGAAAGCTGTCAAGGGACAGGCACTGGCAGACCATCTTGCTGAAAACCCTGTGGACGGAGAATACAAACCCCTAAAAACATATTTTCCCGATGAAGAGGTATCATTCGTAGGAGAAGACATTGCTGAATCATATGAAGGTTGGAGACTATTCTTCGATTGAGCGGCGAATTTCAAAGGAGTCGGCATTGGAGAGGTCCTAATATCAGAAATCGGTCAGCATTATCCGGTATCTGCCAAACTCATATTCCCATGCACCAACAATATGGCCGAATATGAAGCATGTATCTTAGGGCTCAAAATAGCGATCAACATGAATGTTTAGGAGCTATTAGTGATTGGTGATTCAGACTTACTAGTACATCAGGTACAAGGAGAATGGGTGACCAAGAATTCCAAGATACTGTTGTATCTGCATCACGTGCAGGAATTGAGAAAGAGGTTCACGAAGATAAAATTTCGGCATGTTCCCAGAATCCAGAACGAGTTCGTCGATGCATTGGCCACTCTGTCCTCTATGATTCAGCATCCAGACAAGAATTTCATTGATCCTATTCCAGTGAAGATCCATAATCAGCCAGTATACTGTGCCCATGTCGAAGAAGAAGCAGATGGAAAGCCTTGGTTTCATGACGTCAAGGAATACTTGGCAAAAAGAGAGTACCCAGAGCTTGCAAATCCTACTAAAAAACGCACACTTCGGAGACTATCCAACAATTTCTTTCACAGCGGAGGAATCTTGTATACGAGGACTCCCGATTTGGGATTATTAAGATGTGTCAATGCAAAGGAAGCATCCAGGCTACTAGAGGAAATTCATGTTGGGACCTGCGGTCCACATATGAACGGTTTTGTCTTAGCAAAGAAGATACTCCGGGCTGGTTACTTTTGGATGACTATGGAAACGGACTGCATCCAGTATGTCCGGCAATTCCACCATTGTCAGATACATACAGACATGATAAAGGTACCTCCTAATGAGCTTAATTCCACAAGCTCACCGTGGCCATTCGTCGCTTGGGGAATGGACGTTATTGAACCAATTGAGTCTGCCGCCTCCAACGGACACAGGTTCATCCTAGTAGCCATCGATTATTTCACCAAATGGGTCGAAGCAGAATCCTACAAAGCAGTAACTAAGAAAGTCGTGGCCGACTTTGTCCGTGACCACATTGTTTGTCGATTTGGAGTTCTCGAGTCAATCATCACCGACAATGGTTCCAATCTCAATAGTGATTTGATGAAAGCTATGTGTGAAACCTTCAAGATCAAACACAAGAATTCCACAGCCTACCGACCCTAGATGAATGGATCTGTAGAGGCCGCCAACAAAAACATAAAGAAGATATTGAGGAAAATGATAGAGAAGCCCAAACAGTGGCATGAGAAGTTACCATTTGCTCTACTGGGATACCGCACCACAGTCCGCACATCAACCGGGGCGACTCCCTATATGCTGGTTTATGGTACAGAGGAAGTTATTCCCGCCGAAGTTGAAATTCCATCTCTAAGAATTATACAAAAAGTTGAGCTCAGCGACGCAGAGTGGGTAAAAACCCGTTATGAGCAGTTGGCCCTCATAGACGGAAGGAGAATGAATGCAGTCTCCCATGGTCAACTCTACCAGAATAGAATGTCCAAAACCTTCAACAAGAAAGTCAAGCTGAGATCGTTCACACTAGGGCAGCTGGTGTTAAAGAAAATCTTTCCACATCAAGACGAAGCCAAAGGTAAATTCTCTCCCAACTGGCAAGGCCCGTATATGGTTCACCAAGTGCTCATAGGAGGAGCTCTTATAGTTGCAGAAATGGACGGAGAAGTATAGTCAAAACCAATCAATTCAGATGCAGTCAAGCGCTACTACGTGTAGTCTTTTATGCCTTATCAATGATGTAAATTAAACTACGCCTAACCTGATTCCCGTTTAAGAGGGGATACGTAGGCAGCCCTATAGGTTCGGTCACAATTCAATAAAAATTTCACCCCCTCCCCAATTGGAAACTGGGGCAGAATTTTGAGGAGGACCCTCAAAATTCTGAAGCAAGTTCAGCCGATCGCCGCACGAGCAACAGTCAGAAGTGTTCACCCATCAAACTGGGGCAGAATTTTGAGGAGGACCCTCAAAATCCCGTAGCAGGAGAAGTTGCAATGTCTCGAACCATGTCACATTTGTCGGTTCATCCAAAATATTATTTTTAAATTATACATTATGTTATACTTTTGCAAGAATCATGCATGTTTGTTCTTGAAGAAGCTTTGTTTAGCAAACGCTACCCCAATGATACAGACAGTATAGTTAGATCAAGCTGAACGAGGCAAGCAAAGTCGGCGGGGATACGAACTAACCCTCCCCTTACAAAACTCACGATTTTTCTTTTGATGCAGGTACTAAGGTTGCAAAATCCCTACACATATTGTCCGCCCAGGGGACAAACATTGTTCAAAATGCGATTCTCAAAACCGTTGCACTTGCCGACATTTACCATCAACACAAACGATGCTTCATGATCACAATGCTCTCAATGGTCACTCCGCAATTTATTACCAGCTAAGAATTCCTACTGTTATTTTATTTCTTGCATAAGATTACCATTCTGCCTTCCGAGACTAAGCACTATCTCCATCTGCATCTGCATTCCTGCATAAGGCTACCATTCTGCCTTCCGAGGTTAAGCTCTACCTCCATCTGCATCTACATAAGGCTACTATTTTTCCTTCCGAGACTAAGCACTATCTCCATCTACATCGCATACGGCTACTATTCTGCCTTCCACCTGCATAAGGCTACCATTCTGCCTTCTGAGACTAAGCATTGTCTCCATCTGCATCTGCATTCCTGCATAAGGCTACCTTTCTGCCTTCCGAGACTAAACATTATCTCCATCTACATCGCATAGGGCTACTATTCTGCCTTCCACCTGCATAAGGCTACCTTTCTGCCTTCCGAGACTAAACATTATCTCCATCTACATCGCATAGGGCTACTATTCTGCCTTCCACCTGCATAAGGCTACCTTTCTGCTTTCCGAGACTAAGCATAGTGTCCATCTGCATCTTTGCATAAGGCTACTTTTCTGCCTTCCGAGGCTAAGCTCTGCCTCCAATCTACTTTTCGAGACTAACCGCTGTATCAAACACTATTTACTTCGCTTTCCTTTCGGGCTAAGCTCTGCCCTTTCAATACGCAAGACTAAGCTCTGTCTTGTCAACATCATACTATTTCATCTTCATGGGCTGAAATATCGCCAACTTATCTAAAGGCGTCATCGTTCGAAGGCACCATCTTCATGGCCCGAGAACACCATGTCATGGCATGAGGATCTTTTTAATCATATGCATATAATTATTCAAAGGCTTCATGGTTCGGAGGCACCATCCTCATAGCCCGAGAACGTCATTTCATGGCCTGCGAATCCTGCATCAAGCAATCCATGGCCCAGGACATCATGGTCTAAAGACGTCATCCTTAATCGTCCAAAGACAACATTCATAGTCCGACGGGAACTTGCATCATGTTTAAATTACGCACAATATATGCTTGTATTGTTTATTTGTAGGTAATCCGGCAAGCAACGGTCACCCTGGCAGGAGCGGTCCCGCTCTAGTTCTCCTAACCATTCCCGTAAGCCGTTTATTCACCCAACCCCACACATTGCGTCCGTTCTTGTAAATCTTCATCGGTATACTTCGTCGATGACTCCTGAACTACATACGGCCTGATTCTTGTAAAACCAGGGATATATAGGCAACTCATAAACCATGGTGCAGCCTAAACCTCTTCAAATCGCTTCGCTCGGTCAAAATTGGCCATCATGTCTTTACCGGACAATCCTTTCATCCTTCCCGGGTAAAGAGGAGCAGTTGTTGATACTCAATTTTTCCCCAAATTATTTTAAATTGTGCATATATACCTTCAAAATCACTTTTTATAATAACTGGTATTTTTTCCATAATTTTTTATACTTTTATCAATTTATTTTCTAATTTTATTCAGCACTTTACATCCAATAATTATTCATAAATTGCATTACAGATAATTTCAAAATATTTCCCGACTCAATATATCATTTTTAATCCCATTAGGATTCAACTATTTCATAAATTAGCCAATTTAGCATTATTTGACTATAATTACAATAATTTTGCAATTATAGCCTAATTGTACATTTTATACTATTTTAATTCAATAATCCGTCATTTTTTATTTTTAATACTAGTTAATTACCTTAATTTCACTTATTTAACCTTAATTTCATTTTATCTAATTATTGGCTATTTTTATTAATTATCTATCTATTTAATTGGGTATTTAATAATTAGCCCCTCATATTTAAATTATAGCCTAAATTAACCTGACCCCAACCCAATTGGGACCAGACCAATACCCAATCCAAATAACCCAATAACCCAAGCCCAATCTCTAAGCCTACCCGACCCAATCCCCATTTTTGATCTGGACCGTTGATTAATTTTAATCAACGGACCAGATCCGTTCTTTCCTAATTAAGCCCCTAACGACTACCCCCATCTCATTCACTCCCCTCTCATTCATCTCTCTACTCCCTCTCTATCTCCGGTTCTCTCTAGAACCTTCTCGTCTCCTCCTCTCCGATGGGCACTGTCCACCTTCTCCGGCCACTTCCCTCGCCGGAAACCATAGCCTCTCATCATCTCCTGGCCCCTTCTTCACCCATGCCGGTTTGATGCTACCCTAAGGTTCTCATGTGAACCTGGAGCGGTTCAACTCCTCCAATGGTCCGTCATGTCATTTTCCGGCCACCTCCGGTCGTTTGAGTAAGATCTATGACTTTTCCGGCTAAAGCAGGTGACATTTTTAAGGTTTCTTATTTTCTCTAGGTTCTCTGAAACCCTAACGCCTATGATTTTCCGATTTTTCTTTTAGATCTGTTTTAGATCTATGTATGTTATGAGTTCATTGTTGTTTTCTCCAAATATTCTCCGATTTTTCCTAAAATAGCTCTTCGTTTTCAAAGTAGGGTTTCATGATCCCTTTTAAAACAATTTTTCTATGACTTTTAGTATTATCCTAAGGTTTCTACTATGTTTTAATGGTTTATTTTAAGCTTCCCCTCTATCTGGGTTACTATGTTTATTTTAAGGTTCTGAGTTCGTCTTTGGTACTGTGTTCAATTAATCTGTATATTCCATATAAACGTTCTGCGATTCTATGATTTTTCCCTATGTTTTCCTGTCTATTATGTGATTCTACTCTATTTTTGTTCATCACTGTTGCTGAAACTTCACTTCTCCTACTTGTATTAACATCTACTCCATTAATTTAGGCCATGCTCTATGTGAATTCTTGACTTATGTGGTTTTACCCAATGTTTGCTTATTAGGGTTTCTGACTTTCGAGTTCATTATGTTTGTTCTCATAAGCTTGTGCTAATTTCTCCTAAATTAGTATTGTTCTCTATTTGCGGGTCTTCGAATCCCTGTGATTGGTTTCTCATTGATCTTGCATGATATTCTATACTGATTCTTGAGATATTTCTTTAATTAAGGCTGGTTTCCTATTTATCCTTGCTTATAGCATGTTACTCCACTCATGTGTGATATTCTCCTTGAATATATAATTTTGTGCATGTCCCTTATAATCTCGTATTGATTTGAATTGCTTGTGAGATGTTTTTCCTTAATTAAGACTGATTCCTTGTGATTTTAGTCCCATCCATGATTCTTTGACTAATTTCCAGAACTAATATATATTTTTACCATATAAACACGCTCAGTATATATTTTTCTTACTTGAAATATTATGTACTTAACCTTTATTACATGCCACATTCTTTACTACTCATATTATGGTAGAATCAACCTTCTAAGTGATTATTTCCTTATTTGATACAATTTATACCCGTTTGAATCATGACTCTCTAATTGAAGGGAGTCCGAACCTCTGATTGATTTTGATTGGTACTGTTTCTATAATTATGTTATTCTCTACTCGTTTTCAATAGCTATAAATACTCTTTCTTCAGCACAAACAAAGACAGACATAGACACTCATTGCTCTGAATTCTCTCTTACTTTCCTATACATTCTCTCTTGCTTCTCTTATTGATTACTGGCTACTCAGTCGGCTGAAAGCCAAGACTGAGTAACTCATTACTGCTCTACTGCTCTGCACACTACTGTGATATTGCTATATTCTCCTGCACACTACTGTTCTATTCTCTCACTCTTTACTGGTATGTCCTCTATTTGATTTCTAGCATCGAAAACAACATGTTTATGTTCGCATTGCACTTTCCCTTATTTCTTTATGCTTCTACTTGTGGTTCTATTGCTTACCGGTAACTGGCATATCTATTCTGTCTATATGATCCCCCTTCCCCTTATTTCAGCATGTTACTGCTTCCCCTATTAGTTTGATACCATTTTTGCATCAGCATGTATGCATGACCCCCTTTTAGCTACTGAGTAATCCTGAGCCCTTTCCCTAAACTTGATATGTGAACCTGTTTGACATTCCTCAATCTAATATTGTCAAGCTCCTGGCCTAAACCCCTTGTGATGAAATGTGCTATGACTGTTGAGTCTTGAAATGCTTTCTCTGATGTCTACCTATGTGCAAATATGCTCTTACATGTGAACTACTTGTCCCCATTGTCCTTTGCCCCTGTTTGTGTTTGCTTCCCTAAACTATGTGTGCTATTCTGATTCTAAGACTGTATTATTCACCCTCTCTCAAAACTGTTTTCAATAAGAATTAAAACTCTTGTTTTCCTTCAAGAACTGATTCTAAATGGATCATTTTCAAATTATTTTTTCCAACTTAACTCTTTCAAAACTATGTCAAGCGCTCTCACTCAACTCTTAGACCCCTTAAGTTCTATCCCCTTAGTGTGAGCACTGCTTTGGGACCCCTGAGCTCCCTCAGAACTTTGACACACTAAGGCTGGCTCTTCCACACTGCACCTACTCTATCTTGGCTATGAAATCTGGGTGTGAGCACTGCCCGGGATCCCTTGAGGTCCTTAGGAAACTCTGACACACCCGGATTGTGAGAAGGCTGTGAAACATACTTGGTATTGAGGACATGGAGAATCTGGGCCTATTATGTATAGGGATGTAAATGGGGCGGGACAGGGCAAACCTTAACCCGCTAAGATTTTGACCCGCACCGCCCTGCCCCGTTTAGTCTTTTAAAAAAAAATTGCCCCGCCCTGCCCCACCCCATATAGTTTTCTTTCGTTTTTTCCTTGTTTGAGCAAAATGATGGAATCCAAAGTGCTATTCTTCATTGCAAGAGATGCTACAGTTCAACCACAAAAGGTTAATCCCCCGTTTGTCAAAACAAAATTCTGTTCTTAATCCTTAATTAATCTTTTTTTTTAATCTGTACTATGTTCAACTAATATTAATTCTTGATTTGGCTCTTCAAATAACTAGATACATAGCCTTTGGGCCTAATGCTACAGATGTCATTAAGCTTAAACTCTTGTTTTGCTGAGATATGGACATTGCTGAGATAACGGACTAACACAATACTGTAATAGTAATGATTCAGTCCATTGGGCCTCAGGCTATCCAATGGCCCATTGTTGGAACGAGCCCACCTTCCACCTGCCCTGCCCCATTGAAATTTAAAAAAAATTAAGTTTTGCTCCCTCCCCCCCGCCCCGCCCTATTTATCTTATACCCTGCTCTGCCCTATTAAGTGTTTACCCTGCCCCGCCCTGCTCCAATTGCCATTCCTAATTCTGTAGGCTCCCTACAGTTAACTTCTTATTTTTCTCTATTTCAATTATGTAATTTATATTCAATGGTCTGTAATAACTATTTGTAAACAACTCAGGGACGGATAGTGAAAATGGGGGGTAATATGCATGCTGTAGTGTAATCAAGGGTATGCCTCCTAGGTTTACTTTCTTTGTGTGCAATAGCAGTCATGTTTAGGTACAACATATTAAAGCATTAGATATCATGCTATTTAGGACTTACATGTATTGTTTTCAGCATCTCACCACCATTTAGAAATTCTGTTTATAGGATAAATAACAAAAATAAATTGTTGTCATGTGATTCTGCCTTGCAAACACGCCCTGAATTTCATTTAAAAAATCTTACCTTAGGATAAATAAATCTACACTAGTTGTTATTCATGCACTCACCTGCTGCAACCATGCTATATACGTAGAAATCCTGCTTTAGGTAAACAACGTTAAAACTATCATTCCTGCCTATCTTATAACTGTGCATAACCTAATGTGCATTCAGAAATCCTGTTAAGTTATTATGCATCATGTTGCATTAGAGATCATGTTTTAGGGTTGTACTTATTCAATCATACCTAGTCTAAATACATATATCTAAAGCAGTCCTCCTGTCCTAAACAAACTGGTAAATTAGTCTCTGAGTATCTGCAACACCTAAAATTGCATGCTATTGGGTATAACAACATGGAATTATCGATAAAACTGAACAACTGTTGCATATTATTTACACCAAGGCAAGCCTTAGGTAATCACCATAAAAAATAAAACCAGAACTGTCTTTGTGATTGTGTTTAACTGACAACATGTTAAAATCAGTAGGCAAGCCTGATTAGGACTTCCTCTCTGAGTTATAAATCTGAATCTGCCATTATCATTTAGACATCATGTTTAAGATCTAAAAATGGACCTTAATTGTGTATGAGACATGTTGTTTATGTGATATGTGTGGAGGTATACTTGAGCCTTTATCTGGTTTCCATACTTTTCCCCTTAACTGAAGTCCTATCTATTTTTATTATGTGTCGCCCTAGAAGTTTTACCTTTAAAACCTGAGGGTCAGCCTAGCACCTCCCATATAGGATAGAAGTCCTAAATTACTCCGGGACTGATAGGAAGGGACGGGTAACAACATGCAATAGAGGTCGTGACCAACACACGCTTTAGTTACCTTCACAGGGTGGGAAATGGTAGATATGGATATGATGACCGGTGCGTTAATACCACGTGTAGCCCCTCTTTGAGGAGTGTCATACTGGGTATTGCATTGATGTGATCCATATTATAAACAAACCTAGGATATCCCTTTATTTTCATAAATATGTAATTCTTTTCAAAAGCTAGCTTCCCATTAACTGTTTTCAAACTCCTGTACTTAGACTTAAATCCCCTATTATTTGAGCCCTACTTGTTTATTTGCTAAATTGTACAAATCCACAAAAAGCTGTTTGGCCGGGAACCACATTTGTGGATCCTGAGGGGTGCCTAACACCTTCCCCTTAGGATAATTTCAAGCCCTTACCCTGACTCTGGTAATCAACGTGGTTATAAATGGACCCCTTAGGTGCCCTAACACACCTTAAAATCGTTAGGTGGCGACTCTTCAAAAATACAAACCCCTTTACCAAAAGGAACGTGTTGTCTCAACCAATGTCATAAACCCGGACTCCGCGAGGAAAAAGGGGGCACGACAATGGTGAAAATATTTTTCAAGTGAAAATGGTATTTGAAATTTAGAGTTGTATTTAGACATAAATTTCAGTTTGAGTTGTTTTTGAAATTGTGAGTGATTTGAGTGAAAATTTTAAAAAACTGCTTTTTGGAGTTTTTCAAAATTTTGAAAATTTTCGAAATGCATCTTCAAGTAAAAATTGAAAATTTTATGAACAAACGCTGATTCAGAAAAAATAATTTTTTTTTTGGACAAAAGCAAAATCCAAACGGGCTCTTAGTTATCTTAATATACAGACTTAAAATACTACACCCCTATGTTATGTTTGACCTATATGGATTAACTATATTACCTCTCTTTATTTTTTGCGTTCATTTCAAACGACAACCCCCTCTATTTTTTACTATTTAGTTATTTTTTGTTCAATATTAATTACTTTTAGACTTTATATTATTATTTGTTAAACCCTTTTTATAAGAGCTATGCAACCAACCCCTTTTTCAAATTTGAAAAGGACCAGTAGCTTTTATTTTTGTGTTTTATTTAATAAATTTTTAAAAAATCGCAATAAAAGTATTTTTTGTATATATTAGTTTTTATTTCCAATATTAGGTCACAGAAATATCAACAATATTATATTCACAAGAGAATCCCACGTCTATCCTCAAAATTCATAATAAGATATCTGATGACTTATATTCGGCATGATTTTTTTCTTTATTTTGATAGCTAAATGAATCGATGTTCATTATTTTATAATTTTTATTTTATAACTCATGCACACTATGTAATAATACTTGAATATTATCTTAAAATTAATAGTGTTAATTGATAGACGTTACGTGCAACACAATTATACTAATACTATCCCAGTAAGTAGAGCAAGTGAATTTAGATAGCGAATGATTAAACAAGAAAATAAAACAAACAAACAAAAAAAAAAAAACATTTCCTTCACTGGGTATTCGTGTCCTCCTCCATTGCCTCCCCGTCGCCTTATCGGCTCTTAAAAAGTTGACTCCTATCTATATAAAAAAAGTTATTCCCTCAGTAGTATAACTTTTAACCTTTAACCGATCATCAATTATGAGAACTCGAAGTGCCGAAAAAAAATCTGCCGGAAAACAGCAAATCGCTGCCGAGCCGGTGGTAGAGCCAGCTGCCCCGACGAAGCGTACTCCGCCCTCTAGGGCTAGGCAAGTTAGGGCCTCTGGATCCACTATCCCATCACCGGGTACTTTACAAACAGTTCTGATTTATTTTGTTTTATTGTTTCTGTTTCTATTTCTTTTTGGGTATGTTAGTATCGCAATAAATGTTTAGGGAAGTTTATTTACCAGTGCTAAATAAAGCTTCAATATTTGCGTTGTGGTTATTTGCTCTTTGCTGCTTAATATTCTATATACTTAAATCAAAAGCTTGGTAAATTAGATTTTGCGATACCGATTGGATTTTTATTGGTCGTTCTATGGCGTCATTATGCAATTTTTTGGTCGGTTTGTGAAAGGTAGCCTTTTTGCCTTTCGACTGAACAAATTGTACTTGATTTGACATAACAGCAGCTTAAACATCTTTGTATGCCAGATGAAAGCATGCGAACTGTTTCTTTTTCTTTTCTTTTTTTTGGGGGGGGGGGGGGGGGGGGGTT